>JAJGRW010000779.1:278948-354890 GCA_025461045.1 Carex parvula
ATATATATATTAATATATATATATATATAGATATATATATATTAGAACTGGGCTATGGTGAGTTGTGAAGTAAGAGTTATTTTTACTTCACGCTTATATTTAATTTTGAAAATTCAAACACCGATCCGAACCGCTCAATATGTTCTAAATATGAAATGTGCTTGGAGACTAAATTTTACATTTTTTGGAATTTGTTTACTATTTATTAAGCCACTTTGAAAATCACTGATCCGGTGGTCCAGAAATTTTTACTGTTTTTACTGCTCACAGTGGATCAGCGATTTCAAAGTGGCTTAAAATAGTAAAAAAATCCAAAAATGTAAAATTTAGTCTCCAAGCACATTTCAATATTTAGAACATGTTGAGCGGTTCGGATCGTGTTTGATTTTCAAAATAAAATATGACGTGAAGTAAAATGTTGTTTTACTTCACAACTCACATAGTCTATCTATATATATATATGGAGTGCTACGGGTGCTGCGCATAGCATAGAGGGCCTCCGTGCTATGGCTCAATATTTGAGTTTTCAAAAACCCTAACAGTCGATCCGAACCGTCAACATGATCTCCAATTCTCCATATGAATATGTACTTGGAAACCAAATTTTACATCTTTTGATTTTTTTTACTATTTTTTAGATAGGTAGAAAATCACTTGATCTAAATGATACCTAATTTTCAGATCAATGATTTTCTACCTATCTAAAAAAAGTAAAAATATTCTAAAAAAAATGTAAAATTTGGTTTGTAGTACTATCATATGGAGATCATGTTGAACGGTCCGGATCGACCGTTGGATTTTGAAAACTCAAATATTGAGCCGTAGCACGGAGGCCCCTATGCTACGCGTAGCATATTAGCCAGAATATATATATATATATATGAGTGGCTAATATCAAACGTTGTTCCTAAGCCATGGGACAAACGCTGCGGTTTTACATTTTCAAAGTCCAAACAGTCGATCCAAACTGTTAACATTCAATCTATATTAAAATGTGCTTGGAGATCAAATTTAACATTTTTTGAAATTTGTTTACATATTAAGTTAGTTTTAAAAATCGTTATTTCAATGATCCATAAAACTTTCACTATTTATTAAAATCAGTGATTTTAAAATCTAACGGTTTTGATCGACCATTTGGAGTTATTAGCCAACCTGAAACATTGCATCATTTGGAGTTATTAGCCGTGGTTATACTAAATGAATTCAAAACTTTCAAAATTGTGCATATACATGCATCATTCATGAAGTAAATGGATTTCAACGATTTGGATTTGTCATTTAAAGCCAATTCAATAGACTTTTAGAGTTGTGCTCACTAACCTTTCTGGATGAGCACATCACACCCTAGCTTTGCTTATATATATATATATATATATATAGTAAGGCTACGGTGCTTTGCAAAGTAAACGGCCCCGTTTACTTCGGGCCACTTTTTTCATTTTGAAAATCTAAACAACCTATCCGAACCGTTCAACATGTTCTAAATATTGAAATGTGCTTGGAGACCAAATTTTACATTTTTTGGAATTTTTTTACTATTTATTAAGCCACTTTGAAAGTTTCTGATCCGGTGGTCCAGAAAATTTTACTGTTTTTTACTGTTTACCGTCGGATCAGCGATTTTCAAAGTGGCTTAATAAATAGCAAAAAAATTCCAAAATATGTAAAATTTGGTCTCCAAGCACATTTCAATGTTTAGAACATGTTGAACGGTTCGGATCAGTTTTGAATTTTCAAAATCTAAAAAGTAATCCGAAGTAAAGATGGTGGTTTACTTTGCAAAGCACCGTAGCCTTACTCTATATATATATATATATATCATGGAGTAACCACATGAGACCTTAATATTGTACTTAATATATGTGAGATGCTTTGATTGCCCGCCAAAATTCCGATTTTTGTTATTTACCATTTTAAAATATTAAAATTTCAAATTACCCGCACTATGAAAAAAAAAATTGAGTGAGTCTATGGGACTATGCATAGTATGGATTGGTCCGTACTACGGATTAATATTTTCTTTTTCAAAATTCTAACGGCCGATCTGAACCGTTCAACATGATTTTCATATGAGAATATACTTGTGAGCTAAATTTTTTAGTTTTCAGAATTATTTTACTATTTTTTTAGATAGATAGCAAAATCACTGTTTTTGGTGTCCGAATTTTTAGATCAAGTGATTTCTACCTATCTTAAAATATAGTAAAAAAATTCGAAAAAAATTATAAAATTTAGTCTACAAGTACATATTTATGTGGATATCACGTTGACAGTTCGGATCGACCATTAGAATTTTCAAAATAAAATGTGGCTCCGTAGTACGACTTATCCGTGCTATGCATAGTACCATAGACTCACTCAAAAAATATTATAAAAAAATACAGACATTGTTTGCCATCCTTCAAGGTGGCACACTAATTATGTCTAAGGATCATGTTTAATTGGTGCTCAACATTGTCTGAGTACCCTTTTTTTATTTATTTCATTTAATTGGTCTCTCTTAACACATGCATCTTAAAAAAATAAAATATAAAGATACGTAGACAATGTCTAAGCACCTTGTGTGCCGCCTTGAAGGATGCGCAGATAATGTTTGAGCACCAATTAAATTTTAAAGGCGTTCTTGGTAACATTGATTTTTTTTTTTTTCGAAGTGTTGGTAACTCTGAATTTTATTATTTTAAAAGGGTAAATAAAAATTTCAGGACAGAGTTTGGATTTTTTAAAGCAATAACAACACCACCCCCCACCCCACCCCCTCCAGCACAAGTCTGAGAAATTAGAAATATATTTAGTTATAAAATCTCTCTTGCTGTCCTATCTCCATATCATCATTTGTTAAGTGGTTTACTGTGTATAATGCACCTTAACTCCCACAATTCTTGATATGAGATTCCCGTCATGCCTAGTAAAATGCAGTACCTCAGCCTTAGTTGTAACGATTGCATGTAATAAAATATTTTTATTGGCACAGAAAAAAAAATAACTGAGGATATACAGTAGAGTAGCCGATGTGCATTAAATCATTTTACCACCTGTCTTTCCAAAAATTAATATTGAGGCCATTACCGACAATCTAAGATAAAGCTATTTTCACCTAAATGTTGACACTTCGCCTCTCTAACTCCAAAAAGGTGAGAAAGATTTTTCAGCAGTATCCTCAGAAAACTTATTTTGTATATAGTTTTCCATTCTTATAATGTGTGTTTTTGTATTTTACCCACCATTTAATAGAAGAGCGATATTCCTGAATTGTTTTTTAATCTAAAACCCAGCTAGCCCTGAGCGGCTGAGCCCTCCAAGAAGTATTTAAGTTAAATAGATATGCACATCACAACTTAATATGTAAATAATATAAGAGGAGGGATCAAGTTACAACCAATTTGAGTTACAACAAAGTTACAACAATCATTTTTTTCATTTTCAAAGTCTAACTCGTCGATTCAAACCGTTCAACATGATTATCTAAATAAAAAATGTGCTTGCAGATCAAATTTTATATTTTTTTGAATTTGTTTACTATTTATTAAGATGGGTACAAAATTCAATGGTCTGAATATGACTATTTTTTGTAAAATACTTAGTAAGTAGTAAAAAAAATTCAAAAAAATGTAAAATTTGATCTGCAAGCACATTTTATTGTGGAGATCATGTTGAACTGTTTTAATCGACGATTTGTACTTTCAAAATGAAAAAAATAGTTATTATAATTTTGTTGTAACTTAATCTCTCCTCATAATATAAATCATCTTTCTAATATTCTAAACTAATTGAAGTGTGAAACCTATAATTAATCACCGACATAAAGTAGATAGTCATAGGTTGCTGCGTGCGACCATGATTCAGGACACGTTTACATTTGAATTCACTTTTTATAGTACGAGACCCACCTAAAAGTCTAAAACAATACAACTTGCCTTACCTACCCAATAAAATAAAACGTGTCCACCGTTTTTAAGGTGGAAAAAGAACATCCAAGAAATTAAAAAAGCAAAAGGGAGAAAATGGAAACGAGAAAGGTCCACGCATGATGCTTGATATAGTTTAGGCCTACTCTCTCAGTCTACGACACTAGGAGAGCTTCAATCACATGCCATATTTAGGTTTTCTGTGGTTGAAATCATGTAATTAACCGTCTGGTGTTGTTGGAGAAGCATTGTCACATGTTACAAAAATAGTAAAAATTTAACGGATCATTAATTATGACATTTAACAATTCTCTGAAAGTTCTTAATTAGTTTGAAAGATAAACGATGAAAGTACATAATGCATATACTAATATAGAAGTAAATAAACAAAAAGCAATACTAGCTAACAAGGGCGGAGTCAGACTTTCTAGCTATGAGAGTCAAACCGAATGGGATCAATCAATCATATAAAATTTTCATACTACGAATAAAAGTTAATTTTACAGTATTCATAGCATTTTATTTAAACTATATAGAAAATTAGATATAAGTATAAAAATTTTGAAAAAAAAAATGAGGATCAATTGATCACATTCTTAATGAGTAGCTCCGTCTCTAGCTAGCATACAAAAATATGGATATATACATATAATTATCATTTCGAGAAAACTTATATTTAATCTAGTGATTAAGACAATTAATACCTCTACATGAATGGATACTTGAAGTTGAGAACCTGACCTCCATCTCTACCTAATTTTTTTTAATATTTTCTCAATAGCTCTCAATATCATAATAGCCATTAAACTATGGTGTCATATTTACTCAGTTATAATTATGATTATATATCTATGTATTACTGGATACAAGGGTGGACCCATCTTATGCCGAGGTGAACAACTGTCTTATCTTGAATTTTCAGAAACAATTTTTAGGGTGCTAGAGTTTGAATTTTTGCTCCATCTTGAAAAAATAAATGTCTTGCCCTGAACTAACAATTTTGCAAAACACAGTTCACGATTTGCAATTTTCCTTTTTGCTTGTAGCCCATAGAGATTAGCGAAATAATCCAAAATTTAGAGAGAGGTATATATGTGAACTAATTGATTTTCAGAGTGATTTTTGTGCGTAGTCCAAAAACAGAAAGCAAATAAGCAAAGAAAAACAAAATCAATTAGTAACATAGCTCAAAATTAGTGAAACGTAATTTAATTACGTAAAGAGAAAAAACAAAAACAACACCGCTCTCGGCGACAAAGAGAGGCAGAGAGTGACCCCGCTCCTTAAAAAAAACAACAACACAGATTATCTAATGAGTTTGAACTCTATGTTAGTTTTATTTTATTACGTGGCTAATGTTATTACTGTGCATCAATTTCATTTAAAGAAATTAATGAAAATGCATCTAAATTTTTGATGGAAAAATTCGAATTGCTATTAATAAATGTACTAGTCCCAGAGGTTGCCTCAGATAATATAAAAAGACCTCTTCTCTATTTGGACAGATATTATTCCAAAAACGTTTTTCTGCCCATTTATATTAAGGAATCTTTTTCTGCAAACGTCTCTCTCCACTGATTTTGAGGGATAATTTCTAAAAAAGTTTCATTCATTTGAAAGAGAGAAGTAAAGAAAATGCTGAAGGTCTCCATCATCATATCTGAGAAAAACCATTGAAAATCAGTACTAACGCTTCCGTCTAAAGATGTCTTCAATTCAGAACTGTAAGATTTAAATTCCTTTGCTATTTTATTTTGGATTTATGAATTCTGAATTACGTGTTCTAATTGTAAAAACACGTTATGTTTTATTATGTTTATCACTCTATTCAATATTTTTTTGCCCTATTTGAGTGAAATCTTGCATCTGCCCTGCCTGAATATAGATAGCCTATTGTATAATCATTTGTTACATGCATAATTACATATTATACATATAGATTATATATAAAATAGTAAATTTTAAATTTAAACTTTATTAAAAAATATTAAGCTAATTAATTTTCTATGCAGCTCTCTAGCCTCTTCTTTTGTCGGCACTGTGTGTCAAATGCAATTCTCACTTTTTCGAAGTACTGCTTGTGGAATTGAGATCTGCTGCGATCCGAATATTGAGCACAGTAACCCTGCAATCCCTGCTTTTTCAAATCTAGCGCAGTCCAACTTTTTAGTGCACGCATCTCAAAACAGCGGATTTTTCTGTGCACGCATCTCGAATAATTCGACAGCTGAATTTGAAAAAACAGATATTGCAGGGTACTGTTCACCGTACTGGATCGCAGCAGATTCTCACCCTTCCTTGTGAGGATTTATCACATTGTATAGTACACAGCATAAACCCCTATTTTGTAAACTCTAACTTGAGCATGCAATTTTTTTTTGACGTTGGAAGTACTTCTCTGGGATAGCACACTACCATTTGTACGTGTTTCGCGCCACCACGATGTTTAGATTTATATAATTACATGCAATGTTATGCTATGATTTTTTACCATTGTCAGGCCAGTATGGCCACAGTATATAAAATTAGACTGTATAGTGCATGCCACCACGAATCTAATCATATCCTAGATGACAAGATAGATAGTTTTTAGGAATTTATTGGAGCAGGTATCTCTGTGATTTTAATTATTCGAAAAGCAGGTAGAAACAAATTAAACAATTAGAAGTTGAAACCTCTCTTCTTTCGGACGTTACGTTCTGCTTTCCAAAGTAAAAGCAAATTCAAAAGCAACTCCATATGCCTAGCTTGCCGACATTTTATTAGAGTGAGGCTACGGTGCTATGCATAACACTAATTGGGTCCGTGCAACATAATTATAACTTTGGATATTAATAAAAAGAGTGAGGCTACGGTGCTATGCATAGCACGGATTGGGTCCGTGCTACGGCTTAAAATTTGACTTTTTAAAATTCTAACGATCGATCCGAACCGTTCAACATAATTATAAAATGAATATATACTTACAAACCAAATTTTACATTTTTTCGAATTTTTTTACTATTTTTTCGAAAATCACTTGATCTGAACATTCTGGACCATCCAAAAAAACTTGTCTAAAAAAATAGTAAAAAGTTCGAAAAAATGTAAAATTTGGTTTGCAAGTACATATTCATTTTATAATCATGTTGAACGATTCGGATCGATCGTTAGAATTGTGAAAAGTCAAATTTTGAGCCGTAGCACGGACCCAATCCGTGCTATGCATAGCACCGTAGCCTCACTCTTTTATTAATATCCAAAGTTAATTACAATTAATAAATATACTCAGAATTTCTTGGTTTTTAGAAAATATCCAACGGTCAGATTCTGGCCGGTTTCTATCCTTAGAAGCCGGCCAGAATTGGCCAGTTTCTACTCCCAGAAGCCGGCCAGATTTGACCAATTTCTTCCCCTTCTTTAGAGAGACTATGAAGAGCAAGATAATGAAATCTAACATTGAAAATTCGAAATTTTGTTATTAAATTATTTGTTAAATTATTTCTTTTGATGTATAATTAGTATATTTATACTAAAATACACTAAATTATTTGAATTATGTTGAATTATGTTGACTAATACAATGAACAATGCCACGACACAAGAATTAAGGGGTCAGGTCCAACTAAATTATGTACAACCCTTTATTTCATACAATAAACAAATATCAATAGAATAATATAAAAGATAAATTAAATAATACCACGTCTAAATCATTATTAGGTCGGATCCAATACATTTTGTACATTCAGTCAATTTGATATAGTAAAAAATGTCATTAAAAAAAATAAAGATAAAGTGAACGGTGCCACGTCGCAACCATTATAATTAGTCCGATCAGATCTAATTATAATATGTACAATCCTTTAATTTATTTTCATTACGATCTACAAACTCAATTTCTTCCATATATCCAATCCTATTTATAAGCCACTCGTGATAAATCATTGCTCAATTTAACCAAGATTAAATACGCTACAATTACTTGAAATTATGTTAAATTACATAAATTACGTTAAATACAATAACTTCGCTAATTATGCTAAAATACGGTAAATTACGCTAATACTATGCAAAATTATGCTAAAATAGACCGATTTTGTCTCATCTTTCATGAATCATAAAAAATAGAAAAAAATTCGGAAAATAGTAAAAATTGGTATTATACAAGTTTATTATGTAACTAATTTACTGAGCTACTTGGATTGAATAATAGAAATGAAAATCTTAATCGGAAACTTCAACTCAAGTTTTGAGGCTCTTCTCTTTATTTTTGGCAATTCTGAATTTTGAAAAATAACGTAGTTCTTACAAACGCATGCGTATTTTCGCAAGCTTTCCGAAAAGTGGTCATATGCTGAAAACGGACACGCGCCGTATTATGACCGTTTGAAGTTTCGCCGTCGTTTTTTGCCTTTTCAATAAAGATACCCTATTCATATGTAATTTAGCGTAATTTACCGTATTTTAGCGTAATGTAATGTAATTTAGTGTAATTTAAATTAATGTAATGTAATTCACATAATTTCAAGTAATTTAGCATATTTTATAAATATGCTAATTATATATCAAACGAAGTAATCTATCAAATAATTTAAACAAAAAATTTCAAATTTTCAGTGTTAGATTTCATTATCTTGCTCTTCATAGTGTCTCTAAAAAAACAAAAAGAGTAAGCCGGTCACAAAATGGCCGGTTTACTGGGAGCGTAAGCCGGCCATTTTGTGATCAGCTTGGGCATTTTTGGCAAAAGCCGGAAATCTGGGCATAAATATTAATTTCTATTAAACTTTGGATATTAATAAAAATGTCGGTTGTTCTTTAGTTAAGTTATTGTTCATCAAATTTAGATTACATAAATGTTTAACTAAAATATGTCAAATATTATTTTGCAGTTCTTATCAGTGTAACAAAGATGGAGACTACCACCTTGTTTGGATGGAGAGTAGAGGAAGAGAGGGAATGGAAAGAACAGAAAATTTTGTTTCGAATCGTGTTTGGTTGTAAAATTATGTCAGAGGTGAAGGATATAGGAGGTGAAAGGTTTAACCTTGTATCATTATAATCAATAGAATTTGTTTCCCTCTCAATTTGGGGTGTAACGGAGGGAAAAAATTTTGTTGCAATATTTTAAAAAAAATAGCACAAATGCTCAACCCCATATCTTACCTATATAATTCTCATGCAAGTTTTTTTGTCACAAACCTACAACAACCACCGAATTTCTCATTAACCTTCTAAATTTCAATCAACCAAACAAGAAATAAGACAGAAATGAAAGTTAAATTTATTTTCTCTCATTAATCATTCAAACACGAAGATGTTAAATATGTTAATATTCTTTTCTATTACATTCCATTCCCTTCTATTATTCACCTCCCCTTCCTTCCTTTGCTCTCCATCCAAACAAGGTGTACGGTGTATCAATCAGCGTACCAGTATGATTGTACGGACTTGGAGTAACCGTAGCAGCGCTATACTATGTTATGATTATCAAAATTTCATGGGGGATCATGCCAGTTTTCTAAATCCAATGTTTTAAATTACAAAATAAAATCAGCCGACAAATGAAAAGAACACTGCATGTTAAACAATATCCAATGCATTCGCACTTTTATGTGCAACTTAAACCCTTTTTTTTTTAATAATTTTCAAGAAGCTTAAGGGAATGTTAAAATTTTCCTTTATTGATACAGACGATTACGTTCCAACCTATTTATGATAATAATAAAATTAAAGAATAAAATTCAATTAATAGATTGTATTAATACATCCTAGATAAACCTCAAAAATATTTCCCAAGGAAGGCCTTACAAAATTGTGCTCTCAAATGACAAAATTGTCCTTTGTTCACTTTTTCCCCGCATTTTTTTGCTATAACTGAATTAAAGAGTTGAGATTCCATTCAGATACTTGGCAGTTGGCACACAAAAAAACACAATAACTAAACTAAAGAACAAAGAATGAACATTACTATAAATTTTCTCTAATAGCAATATTGTAGCATAAAAATATGTATATACACCATTGAACTGTGAAATCCTTATATACAATCATATTTGACCTAACTTGTTGACAATCATATCAATAGGCAAAAAACCAAACGGTACTGTATCATTCGGTTCTTCTCCTAAATTAGCATCATCATCATCATCATCTGACTTTGTTTTACCCTCTTCTGCATCTGTGACAATCAAAGCAGGGAAGGAATGCTCCATGGCCTGAGAAGTGGATTCAAAATCCTCAACCCGTTCAAGGAGTGAATCCGGGCATAGATCCAATTCTAACTCATCAAGAAGTAGTGCTTTGGATGAATCGATAGCATGTCTCCATAGAGAGAGCATTTTGGGGCTCATAGCTTTTCTGATCGTGACCAGACTCATGCTTGTACTACCGGTGCCGGTACTTTGATCTGCATAAACACAGGGAAGTGTGAGCTTTTCTCTAAATCTAAATGTGTATGCTTGTAAGAGTGTAATGCCGAGTTCAAAAAAAGAACTTTTAACAGAGACATCTTCACTTGTAATTTCTAAAAGTAAGATTATAACAGAGCAAACCTGAAATGTTTGAATCAGATTGAAGATTACTTTCACTTGTTTCAAAATTAAGCTTTATTGATGGGTACTGAGATTTCCATCCTTTGCCTCTATAAATCAATATCTTTTCCTTATCAAATGATAATAGTATGCAAGGCACCAGCTCCTTTGAAACAAAGATAAAGAACTAATTAGAAATTTGATGGTCCATCTTCACATCTACATCATTCGTGAAGGTCTATGCCTGCTAATTTGATGGTTTTAAGGGCTTTGATAGCAAATTTAGAGATACATAAAATAATAGAAACAGAGACTGCTTAGTGCTAATATTTGTTAGATCTATAGAATTTATTATGGTGAGTTCTCTTTGGGTAGAAAGGGACTTCAGAAGGGGGGTGCAGTGGGGGAGGTTTGGGGTGTAAACTTTTCAGCCTGTATTACTGGTATTTGTAGTTATATTTTATTGTTTCTACAGAGAAATGGACATGGAAATGGAAACAGGTGGCACTAATATCACTAATTTGAGAGAGAGAGAGAGAGAGAGAGCTTAGTGCTAACCTTGAGTTTTGCTCCTAGTTTCTTGTAATCACTTGGATTCATTCCCTCACAATCGATTTTTACCAATTCACATCCCTCAAATGCATCTTTTACATCTTTGACAAGGTTGATGTATATTCCATTCTTCGCTGAAAAACAATAAAACAACAAAATTAACAAATAATCTATTAGAAAAGATAAAGAAACATTGGAACAGAATCACCATAACACCATTCGACCTCCTTATATTAATTTTCTTCTTCCTTTTGGCTAACATAATGGAAAATTTCAATATTAGCCAAAATTTTAACCTAATTTACAAATTGGTAGTAACTTTTCTCCTTTTTCTCTCAGCTCAGCAGCCTCTTCTCTTGTCAATCCTTCCGGCACCTGTTGAATGAGCTTGGGATAGACTGGTGCAGCTGGCTTCCAGAGCATTGTTGGGTACCTTGGTCGGGTACGCGTATCATAATACCTCCCCCTGAAAAGAAACACAATGCCCCCTACTCTGTGTACAACTTTTCCCCCAGTTTTTTCCTGACATTTGTTGGAACAAATTACTAATATAAGTCGTATAAAAGAAAAAGAGAAAAACTCCCAATAGAAAATAAGATGAGAATAAGTACCTCAAGGCATTGGCAAATGTTATCCATGTCAATTGTTGGTACACCGCGGCATCTGACTTTGCAAATTTCATCTCTTCTCCAATGGGTATGTACCAGTTCCAACATGTTATGCGTCAACCCATCCCTTCCTGTAAATCAGCATACCAGTCAGATCTTACCATCAAATATGAGCTCTCCAATTTTCACTTCTCATTGCTCAATAATTGCGATTTGTGAGCTCAAAACTGCATGGTAAAGTCAACAAGAGGCAATCTTTCTCTACAAGTAGCGGTAATTGTTACCAGGTAGGTACTGTACAGGTACATAACGCCTGAATCAGTATGTTGCTTGAGCATTTATATGTTTTCTGATCAAACAAAAATCATAAGCATGCCTGAATTCTCCTACAAAACGTTGTCCCTGGTTTGGTCAGGTCTGTTGCAGGCAAACAGTATTCCAACATACCAGTTTGATCAGATTTTGGCTATTTTTTTTTTGTTTTTTTGTTTATCTGCACCTTGGAATTTATTGAGAATCAGGTTGATTGGGCCAATTCACGCATAATTGGGCTACATATAGGCTTAATAAGATATGGTTGAACAATTGAGGCTTTCGTTACGCGAAATGGGTTCTAATTATACTTTTATGGTTATTGAGGCTAATTAAGGCACTTTAAGGTACCAGAAGAAAAGAGTCATTATACGTTCCAATTTCAACCAAAAGAATAATAATAAGAGAAAAAACTGTCCCATGATTAACTTATTTAATTGTGGGGGTGGGGAGGTAAATTTACTTAATTGGACTGCACCAATTCTTCAGTGATATTTTTTAGACAGATTAAGATATAAAGATTGTATAATTTGAACAGACATGGGTTTAAATAGAAGTAGCTGAATTGCAAAATGGTAATAATCTCACACCAAGAAGTAAACCGCACCAAGGTTAACTTGTCTGTTGTGTGATAAGTGTGGTTTGACAAGGTTTCTAATCTCAAACCGAGACAATGGCTCCCCCAAAATCTCTTCTCTGCTCCTTGAATCCACAACTTTACACATACCCAACCTCAAGTGCTCACTCAAACCCTTTTTCCCTAACACCTCTCTCACCAAACCCGATTCATTCACCTCTGACGAGCTGGCCCCAAATCCCAGAGGCTCTACGAGCCTTATCTTTTTCCCTTTCTTCATCTGCTTCTCCTTCTTAGACAACAAAGGAGCCTTCCCTGGTACAAAATTATGCATATAATTATTAAAGAAAAATGCCAAAAATTATATGTCTGTACATTAGTGTGTGCGTAGGGTTTAGAGTGGGCAATTACCCGTCCATGGCCGAGGCATTGAAGGGGGCGCAAATGGCAAAAATGCAGGTTCACGGATTGCTATAGGAGCCACACGTGGTGTCTCTGAGTAAGAGAATTGAAACTCAAATGGCGCATTGGGAAGCCGGTATGATACACCGGAAGGACCCACAACTACCGACCGGTCACCACGAGCAGATTCCTCACTGGAGAGAACAATGGGCTCTTCTCTCGGGCAAACGGGCTTGTGGTAACGGGTCCTCATGTGGGTTGCCTTAAAGGCTGCCCTTTTGGGGGTTCCAGGGTTAGGGTTTTGGAGTTTAGCCGGAGGAATGCGAAAGCTGAACGACATGCCGGACGGACCCGGCCCAGATAAGTCATCAACAGTTGGGGAAATCGGGTCAATGGATTTACGGCTGCGATTGTGAAGACTGAGAGACTGAGAGGTGGGGCCTTTGCTGGGTTTGGAGTGTGGGGCTCGTCTGGTTGGGGGCTTGGGAAGAGAAAGAGGAGAGAGAGGGGAGGGAAGAGGGTCGTTGAAGGAAGGGCTGGAAGGGGCAGAGGAGAAGAGGTACTTGGCGTGTGATGTAACGCCGCCACCTGCGGAGAGAGCAGCGAGTATGGCCGGAGGCATTGGAGAAGAAGAGAGAGGAGCAGTACCGATACCGGAAAAGAAAGAAAGATTGGGGGAGAATGAGAATCCGGAGATATGACGTGGACGCTTTGTGTGGTTTTTGTAAATTTTGGGGGTTTTGGATGTTGTTCTCGGGCCTACATTTAGATTATGGATGTTGTAAGGCCTTCCTCTCGTAAAATAAGCAATAAGGCCTTTATTTACTAAACAGTACAGGTGTTACACTTACTCAACTGAAGGCCTTTTATTCTTCTCTGTATTTTGTTTCTTAAGATTACTTATCATTTATCATCAATTGAGCCGATTTTTTTTAAATACCCTTAAAAAAAAATAATAGCAAATATACCCTCAATGTTGAAAGAATTCAAAAAATGCTCAAATTGCCCCACTGAGGACGGCCAGCCTCAATATCAAGCCGCCCCTCATTAGGATGGTTTGGTATATAATTTTTTTTTAAATGCTGTTGTATTTATGTTAAATTTCTTTGCTATATTTTTGTCAAAATTTTTGTTGTAAATTTTTGTTATAAGTTGTTGGGTGATGTGTTGTTTCATAAATTTATTCAAATGATGTATAATATAATTTGTTATGTAATGTTTTATAATTTAACTGTAATGTTTTAGAATTTAGGGTTATAATTTTATTTGTTGTAATGTTTTATAATTTTTTATAATGTTATAATTTTGTTGTAATGTTATAAATTGGTTTTGTTCGACTAAATAAATAACAAAATAAAAATAACAAAATGCTAAGTCTACAACATAAAATCTAACAATTCAAACATAAAATATAATAATCCAAACATAAAATACTACAAATTCAGTCTAACTAAAACTAAAGTATAACATAAGAAAAACCTAACGACGAGGATGATGACCAGAGAGATCCAATCTATCAGGTGGACAGCGCTGCTTAGGTGGCAGCTGATACCCTATATGAACCGTCTCCTCCTCCTCATCATCCACATTCATCTCCTCCTAGATCTCCGACACTGTACTAGCTGCCCATGGATCCTCATCTTGGATCCCCGACTGTGTACGGCGGTCCCATGAATGCTCCTCCTGAATTACCGGCTGTGTACGACACTCCTCAGTTTGAGGAACTTACATGCAAAAACAAAGGCGAAATTGCTAGAGAAAGAGAGAAAAAGAGGGGAGAGAGAGTGAAAATTTAAAATGGGATGGGTGAAAAATGGGAGGGGTACCTCTCAATATATAAGCAAAAGCAAACCGCCCCACTGAGGGGCACCTTGGTATTGAGGTTGGCCGCCTCTCAATGGAGCGATTTGAGCATTTTTCAAATTCTTTCAACATCGAGAATATATTTGCTATTTTTTTAAGGGTATTTAAAAAAAATCGGTCAATTTAGCCCCCACTGAGGGGCGGCTTGGTATTGAGACGGGCCGCCCCTCCGTCGGGCGGTTTGAGCGTTTTTGAATTCTTTCAACATCGAGGATATATTTACTATTTTTGTAAGGGAATTTTAAAAAAAAAATCGGTCAATTTAGCCCCCAAAAATGAAGCATCAAAATAATTCGGGCGGTCGTGATTTCACTGTCCCTATGAATCTACTAGTCATTGTTCTGGATAAAATGGATCTTTAATATCTTCTGTAGTTCTGTTCAGGTCATTTTATTTGGAGTAAGAATATTAATTTGGGAATATTTCGTTCTCACAATAAGGAAATAATAATCTAAGTTGATTTCAGTATCCTATGAGATAACTGAATATTTCAGTTTATCTGAAATCGGACTGTATCTAATTCGGTACTTATTCAAAATGTGTGAAACAATATTATTGTTGTTTTATATTTGCTGGTGCAAAAAGAATTTGAGCGATCCGCATTTTTTACGTATCAACTCAAAATTTTAAAATATAATGGGAATGCAAACTCCAAAAAATTTGGATCCTCTCGATTAATGGAGTCCGGAAGGTACAACTATTAAATCTAGACTGGTTTTTAACTATGATACGAATCTGAAAACAGACCTCTTACTTCTATGTAGACATCAAATTTCTTTTAACTAGGCTGAAATTAAATTCAGGCCACTTTTTTCCTAATAATTATATCTTATGGTATCTGAGAGGATACGGATTCAATTCCATGCACAGGTAAGCTGGGATGTTCATCGGTTCCATTCAGTCCAAACTAGTGTACTGAACAAAACTTGCCCGGTCCAGGACCGGCCGGCCAACCCGTGGACCGGATCCTTACCGGACCGAACCGTGCTCCAAATCCGGACCGGACAGTCCCTTTGCTAGGCACTGGTCTAGCAAGGCTTGGGTTAGATTTTTTTCTCTAGACCCGTGTTGGACGCGGACCGTCCCAACCCGTGGAACCGTGTAGGACCGGACCGGACCAAATCCGGACCGAACCGTGAAGAACCGGACCAGGACCGGACTAAACCCGTTCTAACCCCCCAAACTCGGACTGGAACCGAACTAACCCTCTCTAACCCGTACCGGACCCGGACCAAACCCCCCCCCCTACCCGGACCGGAACCAGACTAACCCACTCTAACCCGTACCGGACCCGGACCAAACCCCCCCTATCCGGACCTCACCCGCCCAGACCGTACCCGGATCCGTCCAAACCCATTTTTTATTTGGTTTGGTCCATTTTTTTTTCCAGTGAGCAGTCCCAGTTTTTGACCAGATTCAAAATTCGATTTAGAGAAAATGGCTACATGGATTTTTGTGTTCTTTATATCAAATTAAAGGTATGGAAGTCTAGTTTCTAGATAACATAATTTATCTGTACAAAATATTACAGATTTGTATATTTTTAACGATTAATTGATAGATATCAGAATAGCTTGAAACCAGTGAGCAGTCCCAATTTTTGACCAGATTCAAAATTCGATTTAGAGAAATGGCTACATCGATTTTTTTTGTTATTTATATAAATTTAAAGGTATGGAAGTCTAGTTTCCAGATAAATATAATTTCTCTATACAAAAATATTACATATTTGTACAGTTTTAACGATTAATTGACAAATGTCAGAATAGCTTGAAAGGAGGTATTAGTCAATTAATATAAATAAATCTAACATTCAATTTAAATTTAAAAATAAATCTAGCATAAATGAAATCTAACATAAACTAAATTTTAACATTCAATTTAAATTTTAAATTACTCTACAAATATAACATACAAAATAAATCTAACATAACATATTAAAATCTAACATATCTAACATATTTTAAAAAAAAATCTAACATATTTAAAAATAAATCTAACATATTAAAAATAAATCTAACATATTAAAATCAAAATAACTCCAAATTTCTACTATAAATCTGAATTAACAAAACAGTCGATCTAACATATTTATGTAATGCATCATGCATGTACCACAAAACAATATGAAAAAAATTCAAAAAAATATTTTCTAATTTTTTACAACTTCTATGGCCAATTAATACTTATAAATGTCAATTTTATATAATTTCATCGTTATTTGTCTCTTAAAATTGAGCCAATAATTTTGGACCGTTCATTTTTACATTATCAATCAACGGTCGATCTGTAATGAAATAATTCTAAATTTGTTTTAAAATGATCAAGAGATAACTCTGAACATATATAGCACAAAATTTCTCGAGTTTGGCTATGTTTAAATCTCAATCCAACGTGAAGTGTTTATAGCCTTCGATGTTTCAATATTCCGGCAACCGGATGGATGGGTAAATGACAATAAAATTTCATCAAACTTTGTTACAATAAAATAATTGCAATGTTCTTTAACTTCCACGGTTCCGATCGACCAACGGACGATATATCCCCGTTCGTCTTCATGAACTCACAAAACAAGAGTTTATTTTATATGTTCATGCATGTAGGATACGAGTCATAAACTCTAGTTCTGTGAGTCGGTGAAGGCGAATGTAAATATGTCGTCCGTTGGTCGATCGGAACCGTTCAAATTAAATAGCATTATATTTATTTTATCGTAGAAAATTTTGATCAAATTTTATATTCATTTAGCTACCCATCGGTTGCCGGAATATTGAAACATCGAAGGACTATAAACACTTAACGTTGGATTGAAGTTTAAACATAATCAAACTCCATAAATTTTGTGTTGTTTATGTTCAGAGTTTTCTCTTGATTATTTTAAAATAAATTTGGAATCATTTCATTGCAGATCGACCGTTGATTGATAACGTAAAAATGCACGTCATGGAATTATTGGCTTAATTTTAAGAGGTAAATAACAATGAAATCATATAAAATTGACATTTATAAGTATAATTTGGCCATATAAGATGTACAAAATAGAAAATATTTATTTTGACATTTTTTCATATTAGTTGTTGTACAATTTGTGTTGGTATAAATTTCTAAAATATTTTAATCTTTTCGGCTATTTTTTAAACAATAAAAGTGTTGGAATATCGTGAATTTGATTTATATTTTATTATAACAAAATTTATTGAGTTGAAATAACAAACTTGTTGAACTGGAAAAAAACCAACCGAAGGCAGAGGCGCAACAGAAACAGAGGCCAACCAAAAAAAAAAAAAAGCTAGACCGGACCTAAGACTGGACCCGAACAGTGGACCGTGGGAACCAAGGGCTAAGGACGGGTTTGGGCCAACCTCAAAAAACAGAACCCGTGTGACCCTTCCCATTGAACCCGTGGACCGTGGAACCCCCGGACCGTCTGGGTTTGGACCGGATTGGCCCTTTTCAAAACACTAGTCCGAACTGAATTAAAATAGGCAAGACAAAATTTTATTCGGTCTTTAAAAATCAAACTGAATTGAATCGAAATATAATAATAACTGAATCGAACAAACTAAATAAATTTTGGTTTGTTCTGTTTCATTTGAAACGAAATTAGATATTAAACATAAAAATAATTTTCTTTTTGTTAATTTTTTGAATTTTTTTAAAGATGGATTTAAAAAATTATTTGTTCGGTTAACCAGTTTTAAACAGAACTTTTTCAAATTTTTTAATTTTTTTAAATGTTTGGTTCGGATAGGGGATGCGTTTTAAATATTTCGATCGGTTCAGTCTAACCGATTTTAAAATTTCTAAACCAAAGCGGACCAAACTATTAAGCTGGTTTTAAAAAATAAAGTGAATTGATCCATTTAACCGGAAAAACCAAACTATCTCAGTTCAATTTAATACCGATTAAACCGGAACTGTTAAACACCCAAACATGTAAAATTTTTAAGTAAACAGAGACAAGTATCCTCTCAAGTATTGAACGGTGGGATCCACTACTTTACGGTTTCAGATTAACTAAAATTGGTGACTAATGGTGTAGTGTCAATATTATTTATGCTTTGAAATTTGTGCAAAGTTAAAAAAAAAAAGAACTGTCCGGATCCACTAATTGTAAAAGATTCCTTTTTTACAGTACCCAGTATCCTGCTACGGATTCAACGAAACACCTTATGTGATTTTATTCCAATCCGTATCAGTCAATTGGATAGCCCAGATTTCTTCGCTTCACTCTCTCTCTCGAGATTGATGAATTCAATCCCTTTATGTCCTACACTGGAATCGTACCGTACCTACACTCAGTGTTATAAAATACGGTTTTCATGCTTACTCAACGCGAAATGCCACTGCATACTGCATACATGATAAACAGCTGCATATGCGAATTTTTATGCAGACTTATATATGCAGATTTTAAAATGATAATTCATATATAATTTATATGCAAAGTTATAATTTGTGCACATCAGAGACATATCTAAGATAAGAAAGAAAGTATCTAATAAATGATTAATACTATGTATCTGCATAAATATATCAAAGCTATAATTTCTACCCCTATGGGTAATTATATCATGCACATCAGAGGCATTAAGACACAATACAGTATACACGAAGGCATCAGAAGAAATTATATATTGTGCATAATCTCACAGCAGAACATAAACATTAATGTCACAGCAGAATACAAACATAAATATCACAACAGAATACAAACATAACTGTCACATATTACTATATGTAAAACTTAACAGATAAGAGAACTATACTAATACAACACATATTATGAAACTAACTATATATGTTTACCTAAGCTCTCACTACTACACTACTACGTAAAGATGACATTTGATATCATACAATTGTGCAATTTCAAAATCAGTTGTTTGAGACAGTGAGGCAGTGACTAATTAATTAATTCTGCAATTTTGTTCTATGATAATTCCTCCAAGATAATAACTTCATTTCTGTTTTTATCTACAACTCATTTAATTTGTCAAATGGCATAGCATAGTTATTTTGTGATATGTATTTTCTCCTTTTGGATACGTTGGATGGGAGCTAAAATAGCTAGAATAGCGAAATTTGAGAATAATAAATGAAAATAGAGAAAAAATAGTGATTTTCATATTAGTGTGAAAATTGTGCTATTCAGATTAGTAAAGATGTTGTTTGGATTGTACATGTTGAATAGTGAATAGCTGTAACTAATAAAAATAATGTGAACAGCGTGCTAATTAAGAGGAAAGATAGGCAAGTGGGATCTCAAACGAATTGTCACGACGTGAAGATAGCAGAAGTGGTGTCAAATTTGTTATTTCGAGCATGTGTTAGCGGAAATCTGAAGAGGAATCATTTTTCTCTCTCTCTTTACACTTCTAAATAGTAGATATTCCAACATTTACAAGGAATAGATAATAGCAGCTCTTCTAGCTATTCCAAATAGTAAAAATGTTGTTTGAATGCACATTGTTATTCCGAATAGCTCTTATTCTAGAATAGCCTTTATTCTTGTGTCATCCAAACATAGCCTTTATAAACAATGTAATATAGACTTGATATGCTATAAAAAACAAAAAAATAAGACATTCAGACAATACGCTTTCTTCTCCTCTTTACAATACCACAGTGGTTGTTACCAATTATCAGAGACATCATATTTATTTCAATCAATGATGAACCATTTGATATCATATTTATTTCAATCAATGAACTATCTAATCTTACCAATTAGCTATAAAAGATATCAATTTCACTAATTACCAGCTTACCAATTAGCTATAAAATATATCAATTTCACTAATTATCAGAAACAGTGACTACATTAACAAAATTTAGTGACTAATTATGATACTGTGCAATACCTGAAGGCTAGAGAAGAGGCGATCAGTGGAGATGTGCTGGGAGGAGAGGCGGAGGAGAGAGGCGATCGGTATGAAGTGGAGAGGAACTGGCGGAGGAGAGAAGCGATCCATTTTGGAGAGTGAGAGACGGAGATAAGGCAGAAGATTGATTAGGGACTTAGGTTATGCGGAGAGCTGAAGAGAGATGTTTTTCGGGTTGAGTTATGTGGATTGCGGAGCCTATATTTTAAATGTGAATTTTATGCGCCCGATTAGATTATATGTGGTCACATATGTAAAACTGCATATTATATTGAATATTGATTTTTTATTAGATTGCTAACCAAATAAACATATGCAGCCTATAAACCACATTTTGTTACACTGCCAGCACTGACTGCTATAATAAAAATAAAAATAAACTACACTGACACAAAACACATTCTACGCCCTACGGAGTTGGGTCTACACTCTACTGTACTGACACAAACAGCTCATTGGCATTGTCAGTTAACCCATTGGCCAGTACTCTTCTTGTTGAAGCAAGAGAGGAGAGAGAGATGAAACGGAGTAATAAATTGCATGGGTCCCTTCGATCCGTCAAGTGGTGCTTTTCTTCCAATTGAGCAATCTGCCAGGTTGTAAAGTATCTCTTCTTTTTCATTTCCTTTTTTCTCTCTGTTTCTTTTTCTTTTCTCTTGCATGCAGCTGTTTAGTGCTTATAAATTATAATTCATCCCACAGCTTAAACTTTGCACAGTTTTTTTGTGTGAGAGAGAAAGCATAGATGATTTAGAAGATCAAAGGCGTCCCTTGCTCTAGCAATTGCATGTTCTAGTGTTCTCTCTTCCTTTTTTATTTTTCCATTTTAATCGCTCTCAATTCCGTTTTGACGGAGTGGTGCCATTGAAATTCATTCTCTGAAAGAATTTGTTTTTGATAGGTAACTTGAGGGCATTTCAAGAATTACTCTCCAGTTTATACCGCAGTATCTTCCAAATGCCACTAATTATGACGGTCTGGCGTTTGTTTTTTGAATAGTTTCAGTTCCTTTTCACACTTCTTTGAAATCAATAATGCAAACTCCATTAGTTGAAATCCTATAAAATGACACCGTATTTTGACATTATAACCCTCTAATTTGTCTCAATCTCTCAAAGATGGAATATTTGCTTGGCCTTTTGTTTCTAATTTGTAGAATGTTTCCTCTCATCTTTTCAGCATTTACTCCCATAGACAATTATCACATTTCATGCGGCTCTACACAAAGCGTCTCGTTTCAAGGCCAATTATTCAGCCCTGATTCACCTAACCAACCAAATTTCTCTCTGAAGACTTCAAAAGATTCATCTTTTGCAATTTCTAACCCTAATTCAAATTCATCTCTCCCTTCTCCTCTATACCAATCTCTTAGATTGTTCACACAGGCAGCCTATTACCAGTTCAATATGCACCAACCGGGTCGCCATTGGATCCGCTTACACTTCTATCCACTGTCCAATTCTACCCATGATCTCCTCTCAGCACCACTAACTGTATTAACTAATGATTTTGTGCTAATGAACAACTTCACTTTCAAAAATTCAAACCACACCTTCCTATTTAAGGAATTCTCAATTAATGTAACTTCTGATTTGCTCTCTTTAATCTTTGTACCATCAAAAGGGTCGGTTTCTTTCATTAATGCGATTGAGATTGTATCCATACCTGATTCATTAATTGAAGATGAGGTTGTTACCATACCAAGTGCATTTTTTACCGGGTTGTCGGGTCTTGGGTTTGAGACTATGTACAGGTTAAACATGGGAGGTCCAGTAATTACTCCATTGAATGATTCGCTTGGCCGATACTGGGAAAACGACTCGGGTTACCTCCATGTTAATAACTCTGCAGTAAAGGTACGGCAATTGTTAAAAGTAGAACATTGTGTTGACTGGTGCTGACATCATGCCATTTTAAGTGTACTCAATATTGAGCTTACAAGTCCTAACTATTGGGTTTGTTAGCAGGATGGCCTTCAATAGTACCTACCAGTACCCAGAATTCTCAGTCTTTGAAGAACTTTACCATTTGAACGTGTGCACAACATCGAAATATCTGATTAACATTAACAGTGTTATTTGTAGCAAACATGCAGTGTGACCCTCATATATTTGTAATGTAAATGTAGTGCCATAGATACTTTCATTTTGTTATGCTTTTACTTGAACTCTTATGACCTAGGTACTTATAAGGCTTGACAATTGGATAAAATAATCCAGCCTTGCAATTTTAACCTGATAAAAATTGTTGCATGAAAATTTAATCATTTTGCTAACATGAATGAACTTGGTGTATTGCAGGTGTCTGTAGACCCAATAACAATCAAATACCCAAGCGGGCTAACAATTGAGACAGCACCCGCATTGGTTTACTCCACAGCCGAAGAAATGGGAGATCCAAACGTAACAAGCCCAGATTTTAACATTACGTGGGTTTTCACCGTGGACCCGACCTTCATATACCTTGTTCGCATGCACTTCTGTGACATAGTTAGTGAGGCGCTCAACATGTTGATCTTCAATGTGTACGTGAATTACGACATTGCCATTGAGAGCTTGGATCTCTCTTCTTTAAAAGGCGGCCTCTCGGTGCCATATTACAAAGATATCATCTCAAACTCTTCTAATGGGTCAACCACGCTAACTGTTAGCATTGGAACCGATAATGTGTTGGATTTTAGTAATGCAATCTTAAATGGATTGGAGATAATGAAGATTAGCAATGAATTTATGGCCCTAGATGGTACTTTATCAGTACATGACATTTTACCAGACTCGGTACCGGGTAAAGGTGTGAAACGGGTCCAGTTTATTGTGTCTCTTGCCTTTGGGTCACTTGCCATGGCATTAATCTTGGTTGTTTTGAGATATTACTGTCTGACAGTTCGTCAGAGGAAGGCACTCAATTGTAGCAATCCATGGTTGCCTCTCCCTTTGATTGGTAGTGGTACCACACATACAATGAGCAGTAAGGTCTCCATGTTTTCGAACAGAAGTGGTACAGCTAGTTGTATCTCTCTTGCCTCAACAAATTTCGGTCGGCTTTTCACATTTCAAGAGATAATGTATGCCACTAACAATTTCAATGGAACCTTAGTATTGGGCGTAGGTGGGTTCGGTAAGGTTTACAAAGGAACCCTGGAAGATGGTACAACCATTGCTGTCAAGAGGGGAAACCCTAGATCAGAACAAGGTCTAGCCGAGTTCCATACTGAAATACAAATGCTTTCTAAGCTCAGGCACCGTCATTTGGTATCATTAATTGGGTATTGCAATGAGCGATCGGAGATGATATTAGTGTATGAGTACATGGCAAATGGCCCGTTAAGGAGCCACCTATATGGGTCGGATCTAAAACCTCTCTCTTGGAGGCAACGGTTGGAGATTTGTATCGGTGCAGCAAGAGGCTTGCACTACCTGCATACAGGTGCAACCTGTAGTATAATACACCGAGATGTGAAGACTACAAATATTTTATTGGACGAGAATTTTGTGGCCAAAGTTGCAGATTTTGGGTTGTCTAAAACTGGACCTGCTTTGGATCAAACCCATGTAAGCACAGCAGTGAAGGGCAGTTTTGGGTACTTGGATCCTGAATATTTTAGAAGGCAACAATTGACTGAGAAATCTGATGTATACTCTTTTGGGGTTGTATTAGTGGAAGTGCTTTGTGCCAGACCCGTATTGAATCCAATTTTGCCAAGGGAGCAAGTCAACATTGCCGAGTGGGCGATGTCATGGCAGAAAAAGGGTCTGTTGGATCAGATCGTGGATCCTGCTTTGTCAGGAAAATTAAGTGCGGCTTCATTAAAGAAATATGGGGATACAGTTGAGAAATGCTTAGCGGATCACGGGTCAGACCGACCCGGAATGGGGGATGTGCTGTGGAATTTAGAGTATGCTCTTCAACTTGAAGAGACCTCGGTGTCTCTTACAGGTGGGGGTGAGAACAGTATTAACAGTGTTCATGGGACTGTGGAGGGGCATTTTGGGGATAAAAGTGTTAATGTTAGTTATATAGGTGGTGGCAGTCACATGGTAAATGATGCATCAAGCTCGGTCTTCTCTCAAATAGTGAACCCAAAAGGGAGATGATGGTACCATGCATACCAGTACTGCTAACAGGATTCCATGTTTGAGGGGAGATGCACTGCTGCAAGGTTTTTTAATTACCATTTTCGAAATGTTAGGAGGTTTATCTTCTCAGTTTATCATATCACCTTTTTCTGTTTTTTATTATCTAATATTTTGCTTATTTTTATACACTTCCTTTTATGGCCTGATGGCTTTCTGTATTTGATCGGCGGTATTTACAAGGAGACTAAACATACTGTGAGTAGGGAGATCATGAGCACCAAATAAATCCTGGAATTGAAATGTCTGGGGATTTATATTAATTTTTCTTTGTAATTTTTGTCCGTCTAAGAATATTTATGCACTGTAATTTCAAAAGGATCTAGTGCTTTGGAACGAATATGTATAAGTTAATTTACTCGTTCAAAGCTAAAACATTTGGGAATCGACGTGGGGATAACTATGCTTATCAACAAACAGCGCAACAGACTTACAAAATGAAACTAAAAATAAATTCTTCTAATTTTTCAATTAGCAACAAGTTACAGGTGTTAATCATTTATTGAATAAGTATATATCAACAAAATGCAATTAAATTTTTTGAATTCGGATAAGGTAAGATTTGAAATGTGTTCTTCTACTTTTTAATTGTTCTATAATCGACAGAGATCTTATCCTTCTGACAAACTTTTAGGAACATGGTGTTTAAAATAGGAACTTTGCACTCTCTGTCAGTAAAGAAGCAAAGTCTGGTGCTTCCATTTTTTTTTTTTCCAGTTTTGACAGGTAGAAAAGAATTAAGTGGAGACTTCTTTTGGCTTAATTGGCACATAATCATGATTTAGCTAGTTTTAGGCTTAATTGTGACTCGGTAGGCAGATTACACATATGATATCTACTGCTGCATTTCATACTGCTCATATGGTTTATCTATAGTTGGTTTCATGCAAATTAAGTTTTGTGCTACTGTTTCGTGAATTGATGACCTCTAAATACTACTGTTGCTTTATGTTATGCATCATAGAAGGATAGGCGGTAGATGTGCAGCATCTCCTGAGTTGCTCCACAATGTAATTCTTACATCTCAAGGTATGAATCATATAATGTGTATTTAATTTTCAATTGTAGTTTACTCAAGTTTTTGACCGAAATTTTAAATTTACCATTTGTGTAAAAATGATAAACCACGAATTATGTGGAATTCGATATTTACCACGGATGCAATCTCACGTTGCGTTCACAAAATTGGTGGACGCAACATGAAATTGCATCCAACAATTCACCGCACATTTGAATAGATTTGTTGATTACTTTTCAAAAATGGATAGAGCAATTTATAATTTAAATATACTAGAAGGAACATCAAACAAAATAGATAAACAATCTTATAATTTAGATGTACAAGAAGTACTACGAATCATTTTTCAAATAGGATTTTTTGCGGCTGTAGAAAAAATTAAACTCTTTCTTAGTGTGTTACTGGAGAAACATAAAAATGTTTTGAATCTAAATTATTGATCCCGGTTCAAAAATCGTATATAAAAAAATTATCGTGGCGCTTCTAATACATTCAAATTCTAAGGTTCTCCATCAATTTTGGACACTATTCCATGTTGCGTCCACCAATTTTGTAGACGCGACATCAGATTGCGTCCGTGGTAAATATTGAATTCCACAAAATTTGTATTCTTTTTGTTTATCAATTTTTACGTATGGTAAATTTAAAAATTTCGGAGTTTTTGAAGAAGGAAATGTCAATACAAGTTAATTTTGAAATTGAAGTCATAATTTTTTTAAATGTGAATGGAAATGCTATGCTGCAACTTTAAAGACTAAACACGGGCATATCTTAATGTAGCATAGGGGGTGCTTACCGACTCCCATGATTTTAAAGATTTTCATCATGTATATAAAATTTTAATTGAAATTTCTTTTTTAATATATATAATTCAGTTTCTCTGGTAAAATTCAAAATGTATGTTTTTAGTTTAGTGGTTAGAATTTTATTTTATGATTGTGAGGACTTAGTTCACACCCACTAACAACACATTATGTATTTATACGTATTATGCATTTTTTATGTTTCAGCTCTCTTAGTCTAAATTTTCTACTTTCGCATATGAGATTAAATATTTTTCCATATGACTCGTGGAGTTGTCAATTCATGTGAATTTTGGGGCTATATGCAAAACTACTAATTCAATTTTTTTGCAATAATTTGTTTATTCTAGGGCAATTTATTATAATTGTCTGTATTCTTATCGTACAAGACCAAACTCTTTGCATGTTATTGTGAATATTGAAAATTTCATCTTAGCTTGTTGATAGATTACCAGTGGAAAAATTCTATTTGCATCTCTACTTGGAGTCGAATATGCCTAACAGGTAGTTTTCTGAGTTTTACACAAGCACTATTTATGTTATTTCTTTCCTTTTAAACTATTTCTATCCTTTTGGGTAATGTTTATCTCCTTATATAAATCTCCTGCTTCTATTATTATAGTAATTAGTACTATTATATTAGAAAAAAGGTAATATCTCTCTAAATCTAATTCTCGGAAAATCTCCTGACTGGTATTTACACGTTTTCAATTGTCATTAACAGTAGTGGTCGCCTCAAGCAGTTCTTCAACACCAATCCCCAAATATCTCCCAAACCAATTGCCACATAAACTTGTTCTTAAACTCTCATAATTCTATAAACTTCAATACTCAACTATGTAAATCTATTCAACGAATTCTGCAAAAACTAATGACTTTTTATTATAGCGTGGTCTCCAATAAATCCCCCTAGTTTAACTGCTTTGACCATTGTAGTGCTTTGATCAGGACCACTGGGACCGCTTATAGAAGTTCTCTAACGACTTTTCAAAACTAAAAACTAACTCAGGACCACTTTAAACCCTGTAAACATAACAAACATTAAGTTTACATAGTTATCTGATAAGATTTACATAATTCAAAAAAATAAAAGAAGCATTTAAATGCAGAATTAAAAAAAAGAAATTGAAAACTACAATAAAATTTTGAAAAAAATTAGAATTTGAAATTTTTTTTACCGGTTTATAGTATTCAACGATATTGTTACAAAGTTATGTAATAAGATTTACAGAATTCAAAATAATTAAAAATGGCATCTAGATGCAGATTTGAAAAAAAAAAATTGGGAAATTTGTTTTTAATTTTTTTTTTTACTGTTTACAGAATTTAAAAGTGGTCCATTTAGTTACTAGTTTTGAAAAGTTGTAAGAGATCTTCTAGATGCAACCTCAGTGGTCCTGATCAATGGTCTAAAGCAGTTAAAGATGTTAAACTGGAGGTTTATTGGGGACCACACGGTAATGAAAAGTTGTTATGTACAGAATTCATTGAATTGGTTTATAGGATTAGTATTGAAGTTTATAGAATCCCGTGAAAAAGTTTATAGACACTTTTCAGTTGAATCCAGAGATAATGCGAGGGGTGTTAGCAACTTCCATCTACTAACATTTTTTGAGACCATTTTATGCTTAGATTGAATCATGCATAGAATCTAATGATGAGGTATCAAAGTAGAAGAATAATGACCAAACAAAGCGCTCCTAGTGATGAGGTGTCAAACTAAAAAAAAGTAATGACTAAAAAAAAGTGTTGCTACAGATCAGAGAACAAATGACTGTAGGTCCGTAAAACAATCTAATAGGCCCTGTCATGCATAATATCCATTAATTTGTTTCCTCTCCTGTTGATTGTATTCATCCTATGAAAATTAGACCTCGAACTGATCAAATCACATAATATTGACAAGAGCAACTTTTAAAATGATGCCTTATTGATTCCTCGTTGTCTCTACTCTCTACACGTGAAAGGCGTGAGAATATAACATAGTAGAGGCGCAATTCCAAACGGTTCAATTATATATCCTATTCTAATAGAATAACTGATCGAATAATTAACCACTAATCACTATCCATATCCTCTGAGGTAACATAATATTTCTGTTTAACTCACGGCCGTTCGATTGGGATCCGGGCCAATCCGGTCTGGTGGAACGCAAAGGGGCTTCTTTAATAGTCGTACATATTCTGATTGGACGGTCTCAGATCAAAAACAGAATTATTCTGTTACACTTAACTTTTCTCTACAAGAGCAGGGTATGAGATACTCCGAAAAAAAAAATCTTAGAATTACACTAACTTCTCTCTACAAATTCTCTCCTCTTTTGATGAAAGTCCTCTTAATTCTTTTCAAATAAAAAAATTGAGCCCTTACAAAATGAAAAAAAAAAAATGCATTATAACATAAAACTAAGAAATTATCTAAGCGGAATAAAATATAAAATTAGGGACTTGACTCCTATCTTATTTTAAAAAAAATTATCCTAAGCAGAAGCCGGATTTGCACTGATCATAGATAACTTTGAAATTTATTATGACTGTTTTTAGCAATTCATTTTTGTGTTTATGAAAATGCATTAACAATTAAATTCATGAAATATTAACATTCACTTATCATTTGAGTTACTATATCATGAATTATTCTAGCTTATATTCAATTTTTATAGTGAATATTTGTACGTATATATCGATAAAAATATTATTCAAATTTCGAAATTAACACTAAAATGTGGATTCAACAATTAGATAGAACGTTCATTAAATTTGATTTAATTTGAAATTTAATTGGCTATTCATCAAAAAACCACTAAACCTCAGCAGTTAAAAATTATAAATAATGTGATGGAGGACTTTGTGCCTTCTAAATAGGGCTGCTAATGAGCCGAGCCGGCTCACGAGCCAATGAGTTGAACAGCTCAATAAATTGTGTCAAGTTAGGCCCTAAACTAAATAAAGCCGGAACTCGACTCGGCTCATATTTTATCATTCAAAACGGGCCGAGCCCCGAGTCGAGCCGAGCCAGCTCATGAGCCTCTCTTTTCTTTCCGATTGATTGAAAATGTATTTATGTTTCTCTTTATTGTATTAATGGCAGTAACTGCATAATTGTGTGTTTTTGTAGTTACGGCTCAAGTACTGTCATATATTATGGAAAACATAAGTATATTTAGATTTGATGTTGTTAATGTTTCATTTTGTAACTGATTAAATTTTGAAAACTAGAAATGTTTCATAGGAAACATAATATTAGAACCTTTCTATTTCTCTGGAATAGCCCTATAGATCTCAAAATAATTATTTAAAAAAAAGTCAATAAATATTTGGTATCAATTTTTGAACGTCAGATTGCACCCTATCAATAAAAATTTACATGTCATTTTAAAAGCGAAGAAAGATTTTCATACAAAAAATATCAAACAGCGATGAAGAAAAAGCCCAAACATGGTCTGAGCCGGCTCGCGTGCCGGGCCGAGCCGAGCCGAGTCAAGTATTTACATGAGCCGAGTCGAGCTTTTTCTTTCAAAATCGAGCCAAGCCGTTATGCTTCTCTAATTGAGTCTGAGTCAAGCTCATTAGGAGCCCTACTTCTAAATCTGTCCGATATATTTCCAATTTGAATAATGAAGAATACATCGACAATTTCATTAGTTAGAACTCACCGTATTAATTTTTCATTACTGTAGGATTAAATATGACGAGTAGAACTAAGGTGTTCTTAAGCTCATCAAGTTCCTTTGTGAACTTAACTCAAAAATTTATCGGATTGACTTCAAACGACGCATCCAAACCGTTGAAATAAATCTACTTCATGAGTAATGCTTTTACACATCAAATTTTTAAATTTTTGAACTAATTTAGTATAAAGTCAAGCGGTAAAAAAAAGATGATTTATAAGTTCATTTTAATGAGTTCATTTTTCATCATTTTTTGACCGCTTGACTTTATACTAAACTAGTTCGAAAAATATAAAATTTGACATGTAAATGCATCACTCATGAAGTAGATCAGTTTCAATAGTTTGGATGTGTTGTTTGAAGCCAATCCGATAGATTTTTGAGTTAAGCTCACAAGAGACTTGGTGAGCTTAAGAACACCCTAGTTCTACTCAAATATGATTTATGTAAAGCAATACACTTTGAGCAAAGCTAGGGTGTGATGTGCTCACTAAGAGGGGTTGGTGAGCACAACTCTAAATTCAAACAAAAAATTCAAACTGTTGAAATCCATTTACTTCATGAGTGATGCATGTACATGCAAAATTTTGAAAGTTTCGAATTCATTTAGTACAAGATCAAGATGTTAAAAAATGTTGAAAATTGAATACACTTATAAAATAACTTATGAAATATTCATTGTTTTGACCGCTTGACCTTGTACTAAATGAATTCAAAACTTCTAAAAAAATTCATGTACACGCATCACTCATTCAGTAGATGAATTTCAACAGTTTGAATTTGTCGTTTGAACGCAATCCGATAGACTTTTGGAGTTATGCTCACCAACCCCTCTTAGTGAGGGTTCAAATGTACCATGATTTTGTGCTCCAATATGCTCCACATCCTTTATTTCTGTTTTTAAAGTCCGAACAGTCAATTTGACTCACTCAACATGATCTTCATAAAAAAATATGCTTGGAGACCAAATTTTATATTTTTTTTCAATTTTTTTACTATTTTATAAGATAGGTACAAATCACTGTTTTAAGGAGATTCTTGACCATCCGAAAAAGTGATATTGTACCTATATAAAAAAGTAATCATGTAGTTTTTTTAAAATTAATTATTTTAATTACGTTTTTTAAAATAAATTCCTCCTATTAAATGAGAAGTAAATCTGATTGATATCTGGTTGGTGCTGAGCTGGCGTCCAATAAGTGGGCCCCTTCTGTCAACCTTTGACAGCTCCGCTGACAACTTCAACGGTGGACTGGGGGCATTTTGGGAATGATTCCTATGGCACACTTAGGACCACCTTAATTTGGTTTGAAGCGGAAACCATACATACTCCTATGATCCTATGACCTATGATCCTATCTCCGTTTGATTTACAAATTACGATGCAAACATGAAATCTCCAGTACGTCCGATTTTTAATTTTGTAATAAATACAAATTCAAGCTAAATTCGTAAAAAGTTAACTAACAATTTCGTAAAAAGTTAACTAACAATTTCGTAATTTAGAAAGATCGGGCCGAGAGGCCCTTTCAAAGATAACAATTTAAAAGTCTATTTCACCCTTAGGAATTTTTTTTTTTTTTCTATCTCGTTCGTATTAGAAAAAAATGATTAAAGCATAATTTTTTATTTTAATCTTCCTAAATTTCTAAATTTTTCTAATACTTCTATTTACAATTTATTCATAAAATTATACAACAACACGCAGTGTGGCACTGACAGAGATGTTATGCCTGGAACTGGAGAGAATGAATTAGGAATTCACATTCTCCCCGGTACCGTAATAGAGAATCTTTTACAATTATTGGATTTGGACCGTTCTTTTTAACTTGGCACGAATAGCCCGAATCTTAAAGCGGCTGAGAGTTAATTTCAAACCGTAAAGTGAAGAGAATCTTTTAGAGTAATGGAGAGGATACTTATTGGTAATGGAGAGGATACTTGTTCATGAATTAATTAGGTAGTGATCCAAGTAGAATAGTAGACCCGTGCTTGGAACTGGGAGTCAAGTCAACGCTAACTATCATATCTGACCTTGCAAAGTTATGTTATCTCATGTCTTATCTAGGATAATTGGATCAAGAGTAAACTGCAGGTGTAGATAGAAACTTATAGTCGCTCCGCCTCAGTTTATCTGCGGGGTATAAATGATAAATATTTATTGTAATGAAAAAAATTATATTGTTACATGTACATACATATATGATCATATTTAATTTTATATTTGTGCATTATCTTATAGGATAATCTTGTCAGTATTCTTACTCGATAAGCAATTAATATTTTTTTTATCCATATTCTTACTCATTATGCTAATAAAAAAAAATATATTACCTCATATCTATTCACACGTTTATGATAAATGGGTAAAATTGTCTCATAAAGATGCCTAGGGTTACAATCTTTTAATATGTCCTTTCTGATGCATTTAAATTCGTTCATATATATTTACTAAATGTATCAAAATTTGCTCCAACGTTCAACAGCATTAAGCGATAATTAACAAACCTCTAAATTTTATATTGATACACCTACTAAATTCCACCAATGTCCACCAAACTAGAATAGGAATTTTTTTTCTTCTATATCATAGTTTATTTCATCTGCCAAAAAAAAGGTGCATTTGTAATATATTATTTTAAATTTAAACTAGTTTGATATAGCGTATCTTCATCGACATTTATACCTTCTCTTCGTTTTTGTGTGATTTTTGTATTGTTATTTCTGATTTCTGCGCTGTTTGCATCTCCCTAAAAGCATGTAATATATATAATGTAACAGTCCCAACATAAGAGATAATAATAAAGGAGGGCCTGCCTTCTTAAGCTGTCCCTTATTTTAAACAAAAAAAAATAGACCTAGCCAATTTTGTTGGAAAATCTTCTAGTTTATTCGTTGGAAGATTCCTGTTTTTTTTTTTAAATAAAGAAAATAAATAAAGATTGTACCTCTTTATATAAAGAGGGTTAAGGATCTGTTAATGATAATCATAACAATTCCGACAATTGGGGAGGATTTGAGTTGAACGTTCGGATTCAAAATTCAAAATACATCATACGTATGAAAAATAAAATTATATTAATGTCATTAAGATCATCACAATTTGGCTATTAAACTTTGATTTGTCCTCGTGAATGCCAGAACCGCATAAATTTCTCATTTGTTTAATCAAAATTAGATGTGCTAGCAAAATACTCGTATGCATCATATAAAAGTCTACGTGGACAAAAATTACTAGCATTAATAAAAAATTTGATATAAGATTCAGTTTTTAGTATAGTGGCTAACGGCAACGTATGGATTCGAAACATAAATGACTGGATGAGAGTTATTTAAGAACATTAAAAAAAATATGTGGGACTTGCTTTTCATACTTAATTATCTTAAGAAAATTAATTGGATGACAATGTGAGAGAGGTCGCAGATTCAAAACGTAAATGACCAAATGAGAGTTATTTAAGAACATTAAAACATGTGGAGCTTGCTTTCCATACTTATCTTAAAAATTAATTGGATGACAATGTACGAATTTATATTTCAAAGATAAATATTCGACATACAACTTTTCTCAAAAGAAGAATACATTCTAAAAACTCCCAATTCATCGTTCATTTACTATATTGTCAGTTTTATCTCTTGTGTAAGTATAACAAAGCCGCATAAGAAGAACTACTATAAAAGAGAACGGTGTAGGTCCGATGCCCATCGGACCTACTCTCAAGTGATTATAAAACACAATGACTTATTAAATTTGTGAGCAGAGCAGATTTTAATGAATGCAGAGATCATCATCTCATGAAAAAAACAATACATATTCTATTATTCATTTGAACAATTCTAAATTTTTTGCAATCTAAACTTATCAGTATAAGATGTATATGATGGCTGCATTATCAAATGATATATAAAACTCCATGGATAAGGATAAGCTTATCTGATTGCCAAGTGACCATATTCATCAGTAAATAAAATAATGTCTATATGGCATGCAACATATTTATCCTTAATAATTTACCTATGGAAAATATAATTATCACCATCTAACAACATAGTAAAAGTACTTTGATTTTCCCAAGAACAAATTAAATTGGTCCTTATCTCCGTCTAAAGAACTTGTTGAACCGTAAGATGTAATTATAGAACTTGTTGTTCTTATATCATACCATAAAATTTTATGATTTATTTCATCAACTTATTCACGTTACCTTAAAATTAATTTCCCGCAAGAAATTGAATCTGCTGATTGCTTTTAAATGTTTGTATGATAGATGCTCAACGTAAAATTTTATATTAAGTAAATTACTCGAACAAGTTGAATAATTGAATTTTCCAAACTTCCGATAAATGGGCAACGGTCATAATAATAATCTTGAATCAAACAAAAATATATTTAGGCTGTTAATAAAATTCATTTATTTGATTATCTGACCCGCGCTATATATAATAAAACATATAACAATACATGTTTTTGTTAGCTTATCAAATTATCAAATAAAATATGGATAAAGAAAATTTCATTAGCTTACAGATAAGAATATTCCATACAATTCATAAAGGCAAAATCATATATAATAGTTTTTTTTAATTATTTTTTAATAACGCAACATTTATAATTAGTCATTCAGAAATATAAAATCATATCTTAATTTCTGTAACATTTTTTTGTAATATTATTTAATTACAAATTTATATTTTTCTAAACAATGCGACTTACAAACGTACAATTTTATTATATTTTATATATCATGTATATGTTGCAATTTAAAACAGTATATCCATTTATTTGCTGTTTATTTAGATTGAATTATTTAAATTATTATTTTATTCATTATTATTTGTTATTTGTTTAGTTCTGTCATAGGTAAAGATAAAAATACGGATAAACCAAATGATTAACAATATAGATAGAACATAAACAAAGCTAATCATTATGAATAATTGAATACCCCGGACATAAAATATCCATTTAATTAATGCGGTAGCTGTCTAATTTGACCACATATGGGCTAATATTGACATGATAACACCGTGGGTCAATGTTTAATATTGTAAATAAATAATGTTCAAGGTTAAATAATTTTCACACTTTACAGGGATGTATATACAAGTTTACCTAGGGAGAAATAAACAGACAAATCCAGCTATTCTTCTCTTTTTCGTATACGGCCAAGTCCCAACGCGCGATTCCTCTCCTCTCCTCTCCTCTCCTCTCTACCTCCACCTCTATCTCTCTCTCTCTATCTCTCTGTATCTCCTCCTCCTCTCTCCCTCTCTCCGCTGCGCCGCCTTAGAAGACGCCGGATCAGCTCGTCTGGGAAAGGTTGGAGTTTTTCTCGATTTCTTTTGTTGTTCATTTATAATTTTTTAGTTTGCAAACTTTCTCGGGAGCACGTGCTAAATGGGTTGGTGTGGTCGATCGAGAAGCACAGATCCTGATCTCAATTTTAAGTGATCTTCTTAGGGATGTCAATTTTTGTTGTTTGATATCGAGTAGAAAACAAAACAGAAAAATAAAATAGAGGAATTATAGCAGAAGATGTAATTATTTCCTATGGTTCCACATTTTCGCTAGGAAAGCTATTGTTTCTTAAAGAGAGATCCTCTCATTTCAATGTAATCCTTTTAGGAAGAAATGCTTTTCGCATGGGATCTGTAGTAGAACTAAAACCAGGCTTGTATGCAGAAAGTGACATAATAAATTCTTATACAGGAGCAATTTCTGATAAAACACCCATAAAGCACAAATAGCTCAAAATGTTCTTGTAAAACCATCCCAATTTTCATGCCAAACATGCAAAATGCCCGGTTAAACTGGAGAACTATCAGGAGCCTTTGCTAAGATGCACCAAGGACCAGCTCAGCACATCGATTATTTTGGGAAGACTGAGAAATTACTTTATTTCATTCCTATTTTAATTTTTGTTTGTAGGCGTAAGGAGAGAGGATTATGGGTTGCTTTTCTTCAAAGGAGCAATACAATGGTACCATCACTGTTAACCTTCTTCTAAATATTTGTAATACTTGGCTGTTACCGCATGTTTTCAAACTTTTAGGTTCCGTTCCAGTTCAGATGGTATTGCATCAGTTAGATTATGCCAGTCTGCTCAGTTCAGGCAGTTGCACACTAACCAATTCTGTTACCCAGTACTAGATGCAAGCAGTGTAGTTCTAGATGATACCAGAATTGCATCTGTTGATATGGTATGGTCGCCTTAAAACTCAAAACCATCTGAAAATACAGAACATGATCAGCAGCATATGCACCAGTACTCCACCTACTGTAGTACTGGAAGTAAAGTGTTAAAATCAGCACAATATTACTCGAGGACCCAGAATTGATTGGTATATTTGTGTCGGCTTTACCATTCCAACTGGTTATAGCATCTACAGGTACTGTTTCATATTAATTCTGTGTTCATTCAATATTTATGTATTCGGATGTTTGTGCCGCAGATGATGCACAGAGAGTGAAGAGACCTGAGCCGATTCCAGACCGTAACACCGGTAATTTATGTTGTTTTGCACAATTGCGTACATACAGCAAGAACCAAAAGAAAAATAAAAAGAACTGTGTAAAAAAGAGAGTGAAGTAAACAATAATTAGGCCTAGTATGCCGAAAGAAAAAAAAAAAAACATTGAAGAGTTGTTGTTGAAAAGGCTGGGATAAAATTGTGACTCATTGTTTCATGTGTACCCTGTAGCATGAAAGAAACAACTAAATTGGAAGACCACTTTTAAAATGATAAAATAATAAAAAAATCCCAAATTGTAACAAATACGAAAGAATAAAGATATTCATTATGAATTTACTTGGAAGATGCACAGAGAAGACCTATTTTTGGTTAGTATCTAACTACATCTCTGAAGTGATATTTATGTTTACTCCTTCCTTACATTTTGGAATATGACTCAGGATATAACGGTGGTCCGAATCGCCCATCAGGTGGACATGCAGGTGGCCCACCAGCTCGGATGCAGCCAATAGCGGTACCGTCTTTGTCTCTAGATGAGATAAGAGAGGTGACGCGAAATTACAGCAATGAGAGTTTGATTGGAGAGGGGTCGTATGCAAGGGTGTATTATGGTGCTTTGAGAAATGGCAGAAAAGCTGCCATAAAGAAACTCGATACGAGTAAACAGCCTGATCAGGAATTTCTTGCTCAGGTTAATCATTTGTTTATTTATTTTTCTTGTTCAATGTTTATCCTCAGGGTATGAAATTTGAGAGAGTTAGTTTAGGTACTTTTGGGAACAATGAATGGAGATGAGGGTTTCTTTGGGAAAAAGTTTATGGGTGCATTTGGCATGGAACATGGCGTATGCTGAAAAACGTGACAAGACATTGCGATTAAGTTGGAACTCCAAAGTAAAGGCAAATAGTTTTTGGTGACAAAGGGCTTAGCCTAATAAGTTGTAATGTTCAGTTTTATACCAAATGAGACCAAGCCTTAAGCCGGTTTGAGGGACTAAGATATGGCTGCCTGAACTCTGACCAAGACTAACTTGAAATAATTTACATGACTAAGCTGTGGTGTGTCTGTAAGGCTTGGTCCCTCAAGCTGAGAGTAAATCAGATTTAGGCTAATGCCAAATGCACCCTCTAATATTTGAGCATCATATCATGGCTATGATAAGTGAGAGATCACATTTGCTTCTGGATCTCCCCCCACCCCCTACAGTGATGCTTGCTATATTTTATTTGTATTTTATTGTTTTGCTTTACATGTGAAATAGGTATCGATGGTATCAAGGTTGAAACATGAAAATGTGGTAGAGCTTCTTGGATATTATGTAGATGGAAACCAACGGGTGCTTGCTTATGAGTTTGCTACAATGGGTTCCCTTCATGACATTCTTCATGGTACTCTTACTGTCATATCTAATTTAGTTTTACTTTTTGAAGAATGATTGAATTCATAAGCTTTATCATAGTTCTGGCATGGATGGTATAGATTTTCATTTGCATTGCATAAGTTTTACCGAGCAATAAGCATTGATTTCCACATTACCTTTTTACAGTTTTTTATTTGTTCTGTACAAAATCTTAAAGTGTCATTTATACTTGTGCAAAACAAGAACTGTGTATTATGCTATGCACTGATAAAGCATGGTAAAATTACCTACAGCTCTTACTTATCTCCTAATTTCTGTGAACAATTTTGTAGTTCCCTTTCTCATTATCTGTACAAATAAAAATGATTTGGAGAAGGTTTTTGGACGAAATTGCAAAAGAGTATAGATGAAAATAGTATCATTTCTATGCTTAAAAAGGTCATACATGACACATTTCTTGTCTTGAATGGGTCGGCATGATAATTTCTGATTTGGTTAGGGTGGACTCTGATATTTGAGGTTTTGCATGGGTACACATGACATAATTCCAGAATGAATTTAAAAAGGGCTAGTAGCCTAATAAGCAGCAGCAAAAACTAAGCACCTTAAAGGGTTGTTGGAGCTTTATAAGTATGCTACCGAGAAAAATTTATATTTGATGTATATCAGTCGGAAGAACTATTGGGAAGATATAATAATTAACAGATATGTATATCAGTGACTCAAAAAAGGAATTATATTACAAAATAGGCGTGCTTCAATTAAAATAAATTGTACATCATATCAAAGAAGTTTTTATGGGTTAGTCTTGGTAAAGCTACTCTTACTCTCTTATTATTTTTTATCTAAATCAGGTAGGAAAGGTGTAAAGGGAGCGCAACCAGGCCCGCTTTTGTCGTGGATTCAACGGGTCAAAATTGCTGTGGGGGCTGCTCGGGGACTCGAGTACTTGCATGAGAAGGCACAACCACATGTAATACACAGAGATATAAAGTCGAGCAATATATTACTTTTTGAGGACGACGTTGCTAAGATTGCCGACTTTGACTTGTCGAACCAGGCTCCTGACATGGCCGCTCGCCTCCACTCTACCCGTGTCCTTGGCACATTTGGTTATCATGCCCCTGAGTATGTTTCTTAACAGTTTCTTTATCTTTGTAACTGTGGTTCAAGTTAACGGAAGTTTGCCATATGATTATGCCAACACTTCTCGAGTTTAGCCTTTAGTTGAGGCTTTCAAGCAAAGAAAATTAAATGAAAGCAAAAGACTACATGAAATTTGAATAAAATGATTTTAGAAATTAGTTATGCTTATACAATAATCTTGTATGTAATTGCCTGAACTGGGAATTGTAGGTATGCAATGACTGGGCAGCTCAGTCCGAAGAGTGATGTGTATAGTTTCGGGGTTGTACTTTTGGAGCTATTAACAGGCCGCAAACCTGTGGACCACACATTGCCACGTGGCCAGCAAAGCCTTGTCACCTGGGTATGCTGTTTCTATATTATTGTTGTTATTATCAAATAATAGTAATAATAATTATTTTTATTATGTACATTAATAATCATCATCATTATCTATTAACGTGGTTATGTATACTGGTTTGTACTGAGTCAACTTAATATTTTTTATTGGTTCATTGTTTTTGGTTCCTAATACAGCTAGTGATGCTTTATAACTGCACAAGCTAACTGATAATCCTTTTTGTGGCCAGACCACTCGTTTTCCAATATATAGTTTTTCTGGTCTATTTTTTTTCTCCAAGAGAAAAATGACAAATGACAACTCTTTTTTGTGACATGTCAGTAAAACACCTTTTTTTGCATCAGTAATTCAATTTTCAAATTTCAAGTGACAAGACCCAAATTGTTGATGTTGTTCTATGTTGCAAATATACTTGGCTCACCAAAACTTAATTCCAATGTACAGTTCATGTTCCCACTTGATCTTGTACTAAATGCAGTCTAAAAATTGTAGTTGTTGATGGCATATGCATTGCTTGTGACTTCAAACGCATCTGTCCAGACTTTAATAATGGATGCAACAAAGAGTGTTACTTTGTTGTATCACTGAAAAGCTTTTCCAATATAACTAACCTCATTCTGTTTATTGATTTCTTACCACAAAGCATTTGTTATTTCACTTTTGAACCAACAACAACAACCAAGTCTTTGGTCCCCAACAAGTTGGGGTTATTTCGCTTTTGAACCAAATTAGACTTTTTATTGCACATCCCTTTTTCCTGTGTGCTACATCTACATTCAAGTTGTACATTTCTCCAAGCACCTAGTTTCTTATGAACTCTATTTTCCGCAATACTCAAGTTCCCAATTGGACAGAAACTGCAGAGCAAGAGGCATTTTATCTTGGAAATAGTTACCTGTCTGTAGTTTTTAAAAGGAACCAATATTGGTTAAAGGGAATAATTGTATGGTGTTGGTTTGAATTAGGCTACACCAAGGCTTAGTGAAGATAAGGTAAGGCAATGTGTTGATCAAAGGCTCGGAGGCGAATACCCTCCCAAATCTGTTGCAAAGGTACTTATTTTATTTTATTTTTTACTTTAGTTCTATATATTTCATTTACATAGCCTTGCAAAAGTGCAATTTGTTGTATTACTTTGGAAGCCCTTCCAAATGAACTGTCATGACTTTATTATTGCAAATCAATATGTTTGTTCAATGGGTTTCAATCTGCTGCCATAGTTGGCAAAGGCACCAGATGCCATTGAGGCACTGACACACGGCCCCTGCTATGTGGTGTTTTGGGCTCATCCATCATGGACCCAACAGAGACCCAATGGCACCCGGTGACATTACCATCTATTGCATCGGACATTACCATCTATTGAATCCTTCGTTCAATTGAGTTTGCAATGTGCATATAATTGTTGGAATTTTTGGTTCCATTTTGATCACTCTCAGTCCATGAATCCTGTGTTTGCTGTTGCGGATTCTGTGCAAGCCCCTCTTAGAAATCACTGGTGGAAGGTTCTTACCAGTATCCAAAGGAGGCTATCCATAAGAAAAAGCTGGCGGGGCCTTCCCAAAGTGACTTGTATCAGACTCTGTTCTTGGAAGAATTCTCTGAGTTTGAGATCTTACAAACAATGTGGATCTTTTTCCATTATACTATGTTTCTTTAATATCTCAAACTTGCGAACAGTTTGCAGCAGTTGCGGCATTGTGTGTGCAATATGAAGCCGATTTTCGTCCCAACATGAGCATTGTTGTGAAGGCACTACAGCCTTTACTGAACCCAAGAGGAGCGCCACGTGGTGGTGAGGCATCCGGGCTTTAAAAAAGATGAAAATATTGTTTAAATAACATATAACCTATTTGTTGATTTGTGAGCTGAGTTACCCGCATGCAAAATTAGTTTCAAATGAAATTTACCTGGTTGGGCTGGTTTTTCTCGCAGCTTGTCATTTTCTTGGTCAGTACTAAATTGTAAAATTACTTCCGGTTGTTATATTGGCTGGCTGTGGTTTCTGTATCATGGTGAAATGGTATATTATGGCGCCTGTGTATTTATCCCTTTGTATATTGTTTTATTTCTACTGCTGCTTTCATTTCATTTTTGGCATGACGATTGTTGGGGAAAAAAATATTATAGTTATACGTTGAAATTGATATATCGGAGGATCCTCTAAGATTTGTCAAAATTCTTACGCAATAACACTGGTAGTTTGCATGTCTCTTTCTGTGTCGAAATTATGTACATGTGAAAGATACTTTGCTTATCTTATTCTGCATTTTATTTTTATGTGTGATAATCGTGGTAAATAGAAACGAGAAAAACTACTTTTAAGCTATTAAAAGGGATTGACATAGTAGTGCTTGAGAACATGGAGACTTTTGGAGGTAGGATAGATAAATCAAACGGACTTGATAATCAACTCTCATTAACTCATCCCTCGACATTTCTCATTTAATTGTGAATGCACTTTAGAAATGTATATTCATTCGAATATGACGTGACGTATATTTACATATTTTAGTATGGAGAGTTTGGACAACTATTACGTGATTTAAAAAATAATAATCAGAATACAATATAGCAGTTATTTTAAGAACTAGTCTTTAATCTAGTAGTAAAAGCACATGATTTTCACGTGAGAGATTATAGATTCAAAATTCAGATGAGAAAAATTCTTTGTTATAATAACAAAGGTATGAAATTTGAAGATCAGACTTTCATCTTTCTTTTAAAAAAAAATATGACAGTTATTTTAATCTCTCAACATATCTCATTCAATTCTCCATGCACCTTAAATTGTATATTGGAATATTATATAACGCACATCTATATATTTATGCATGAAATAATTGTTGATAACTATCACGTGTTTTTTATCAATTCAAAATATATTATAAATAGTTTTTTTTTTTTTTCATTTTTCGTATTTATTATTTGAACCTTCAAAATGTACGTTTGACTAATTTACAATAAATATTTGGCTATTGTATAATATACATTTAGCTATTGCATGATGTACAATGCGCACAATGTACACTTTAACTATAAGTGCATACTTGTTTAGTTTTCTTAGACTGTGCTCCAAAAGGACCAGAACCGTGTCTATATAAAGAAAAGGAAAAATAAAGTAAAATCAGAAAGTTTATATCGAGACTTCACCACTTCCCCTTCTCTCCCCTCTCAAATTTTCCGATTCTAGAGCAAGTAAACTCATTGTTCAGGTTTGAACATGGCGCCACTCCCCTTTTCTTGAATCGCAGAGTTTCAGAGCACATTCTTAAAATGGAGGTGTTTTGACGGTGAGAATAGGCGAATTCTTTTTCCGAAAAGTTTGTCAAATACAGTCGGGAGGTGTTTAAAGGGAGACTGGCAATTTGTTGTAAACGTCAATGAAAAAAATTATAAACAAATAAAGATGTTAAATTAATGCAAATTTCGTAGGAAGTCGGCCACCTCAGTTTCTCTGTTGACTGGTTGTGGGTTTCGAATCGGGATTATCGCTCTTGTCAGTGTCTGAACCCTCTCTCTGAGAGTCGAATTCATTGCTCCCTTCCCTATTGTGACGGCGCCTCTGAATCTATCAAATGTTTAAACAGAAATTGAAAAAAAAAATATAAAGAATTAAGAGTGAGGCTATGGTAATTTGCAATGCGCGGATCGTTCCGTGTATTGAATTCATATCTCCATTTTCAAAGTTCAAATAGTCGATCCGAACCGCTCAACATTATTATCATATGAAAATATACTTGGAGATCAAATTTTATATTTTTTGGAATTTTTTTACTATTTTTTGAGACAATTAGAAAATCACTTGATCTAAACCTATAAACAAAAATATATCAAAGATACAGACTTAGTACGCTGGAATAGAAAGACGCGTTTAGGGCACTGAAATAGAAGCTGAAAATTGAATTTAATATATATAATTTTAGATTTTTATAATTAGGATAACGGGTACGAAATAGTCATTACCCATACCCTTACCCATTTAGTAACGAAAAATAATTTTTTACCCATACCCAATAAGCTAATGAAAAAAAAATCTTACTCATACCCGCCTTATCGAATACAATAGAGTCGGGTAAACGGCTAAAAAGGTACCATTGAAGTTACACCGTGTATATATATTGTACAAAGTTTAATCTTTAGACGTTTGATCATATGAAGTTACACATCAAATATTAATATCTTATTTTTCAAGTATTTATACATATATATTGAAGTATTTATTCCTATGAGAGTAACTATTTTTGTTAGAGCAAGGTTGACGCAGAGACGATTGGAAAAAGTTGATGCGGGGATATGGAGTCCCTACTACTTCAGTAGAGAGAGGTTGACGCGGGACCATTGAGGGACTGGAAAATGGATGGTCATAACAAGTTACACATCAAAGTATTATTAATATCTTATTTTTTAAGTATTAATGTCTTATATTCAAAGTATTTATACCTATGAAGTTTGACGCGGTGACAAGTGCATGACTGGAAAAGGAGGACCATATAATTAGTGAGGATCATAGTACAATCTTCCTTTAATGTTGCTTCAGAAGAGGAACTAGAGTGAAGGGATACATATAATTATTCTATTACTATAACCCCACTCATCATATCTCATCCCAACTAAATAAATAAATATATGTATGTATGTATGTATGTATGTATCTATGTATGTGTGTGTGTGTGTGTGTGTGTGTGTGTGTATATATATATATATATATGGGCTATGGTGAGTTGCGAAATAAGAAACTTGTTTTACTTTATGCTTATATCTCCGTTTTCAAAGTCCAAACAACCGATCCAAACCGCTCAACATGATCTCCATATTGAAATGTGCTTGGAGACCAAATTTTACATTTTTGGGAATTTTTTACTATTTTTTTTGGTTGGGTAGAAAACGCTGTTTTTGGATGATGGAATCTGGACCATCCAAAAACAGTGATTTTAAATTTTTTTTAAGAAATACTAAATAATTTTCAAAAACTGTAAAATTTAGTCTTCTAGCATATTTCAATATGTAGATCATATTGAGCGGTTTGGAATCAGCTGTTTGAACTTTCAAATATAGAAAATATGAACATGAAGTAAAACAAACTTCTTACTTCACAAAATAGTCCTAACGGATGTAAAAAAAATAGTCTTATTCGTTTAGTGAATGAATATTTTAGTATTTATAGTAGTACCTGATACGTTAATAAAAAAAATTATTTATATTTTTCGTATCAAATTAATAAGTTAATACGATATTATCAGATAACCGGATACAAAAAAAACTAGTTGACAATTGACATCCCTAATCCCTAATGACAATTGACATTTTCTGCCAAGGTCGCAAAAAGACAATTGACATCCCTAATGAGAGAGAGTAGTGTGTGGTAGTGGGAGTGTAAAAGTAAGGCGTTTGGGTAATTTCGCAAATGGATTTTCATCCTTTTCAGTTATTTTATTTCCTGTTAATTTTCGGAATTGCTGAACGGCTTTACCGAGCCGGGCCCTAAGCTCCCAAGTCCTAACCCAAAACCCTAGACCGCGAACTGAATCTCTCTCAGGTCTTTATCCCGCTCGTCTTCGCAAAACTCGTCGGAGAAGACAACACGTAACCAAGCCGTTACCATGTCCACTCTAGAAATCGAAGCTCGCGAGTAAGCCCAGTGCCCACTTTCCTCTCTCTCTCTCTCTCTCTCTCTCCCCCCATGCAAAATGTGTATATTTCTCTTTAATCAACTCTTTTATGCTGCAGTACATCTGTGAATTTGAGATATTAGGAGTTGAATACAATAAGTGGCGAATTAGAAATCCATTTTAGCTTGTTTGCTCCTGTGCATGAACTTCTCTATATTTTGCCAGTGGTGATACTAAGGACATTTATTAATCCTCTATTGTAGTGTGATAAAGATAGTTCTTCAGTTCTGCAAAGAGAACTCCTTGCACCAAACCTTTCAAACCCTACAAAGCGAGTGTCAAGTCTCTCTGAACACAGTCGACAGCATCGAGACGTTTATAGCTGACATAAATAGTGGCCGATGGGATGCCATTCTCCCCCAAGTTGCTCAATTGAAGTTGCCCCGAAAGAAGTTGGAGGATCTTTATGAACAGGTTGCATTTTTTTCCCCTTTGTTTGTAAGTTTGGGCATAAATGATGTTCCAGCATGAATTCGGTCCCAAATAAGTCCCATAAAGCCTTAATCAAGCAACGAAATTTAAGTTCAGCATTGCACAGAGATAGGACTGAAATCTGGTAAATGTCATTCCTCAAGTCAGGAATTATGGAACCAGTTTCCCAGTACCACTAACCAAAAAGTTTTTTTTTTTGTATTCGAGTACTACCTTGAGTTCCCAAGCAATTTGATTTGAGCAGTTGCACTGAAATTCTGTGTAGTAAAGACAAGTGCTAAATCTTGTTCACTTTTTCCCTTAAATAAATTTTTTGGTACCAACTGGCGCTGATGATACCAGTATACCACATTGCAAGTATCTTTAACCTGTTGCCATGCATAGAAGACCTGATTCAACATTCAACTACTTATTTTCTGTACCTTTATGTGAACTTGGTCAGATAGTATTGGAAATGATAGAGCTCCGCGAAATGGACACAGCTCGTGCTATTTTAAGACAAACACAGGTTATGGGAGTTATGAAACAGGAGCAACCAGAGAGGTACTTAAGGCTTGAGCATCTATTAATCCGGACTTACTTTGACCCTAATGAGGTATGTCCTTTTTTTATTGGTCAAAGCTCCATGGGTGTGTCTATTAAGCAATATGAATTGTACTTCTGTTAATTGCCATTGTATTAAAGAACTCGGTAAACCTGATAACTCAAGGACAACATAGACAAAGAAAAAGAGGAGTGGAATAAATTTGCAAATATGGTTAGTTACAGTGTTGAGATCCAGTAATGTGTGTTTGTTTTGAATGTATCAAGTAGGTTATCTTTTTTTGTTCCTTTTGAGTTCGTGGTCATTTTAATAATCTAACCTTAAGTCCTAAACAATGTTCTTCCTATTGGGATTTTCAGGCATACCAAGATTCTACAAAGGAAAAGAGACGAGCTCAAATTGCTCAAGGTTTTCTTTTAACAATTTTTTTATCTTTTATTACTATTAATTTAAATACATAATAATCTATTTCCTTATCTCTTTTTTTTTTTTAAATATAATAAACAGCAATAGCTGCGGAGGTGTCAGTAGTACCACCGTCTCGGTTAATGGCATTAATCGGTCAGGCCTTAAAATGGCAGCAGCACCAAGGTTTCTCTTTTCTTCTCTTCTCTTCTTTTTATTTTTACAATTGAGTATTATATTTTTAATTGTAGCCACATTATCTTAACATCTCTTTGTCTTTTTAGGATTATTGCCGCCTGGCACACAGTTTGATTTATTTAGAGGTACAGCAGCAATGAAACAAGATGAAGAAGAAACTTTTCCTAATACGTTATCTCACCAAATCAGGGTATGCGACTATTTTGTTACTGCTGCTTCTGATTTGTTTTTCACATTTAGTTTTCATTTATTTTGTGTTGAAATACCTAATTTTTTAAAATACTACGCAATAAGCTTTTTTTTTATCCCCTTCGAGTCCAGAAAGATGACTAGTTTACAACTGCAATATGATACCAGTCTACCTGTGCCATCTTAGTACCAAATATCATGTCCTTTCATTTTTAATTAGCTTTCTGAGTGAATTTTACCAGTTTTATCTTATGACTAATTCTAAGTGTATTGTGCATAATTTTAAATTTAATTCTTCAACATTGTTTATACAGTTTGGAAAGAAAGCAACCCTGAATGTGCTCGGTTTTCACCAGATGGACAGTACCTTGTTTCATCCTCCGTGGATGGCATTATTGAGGTAATTTCTTGTTTTTTGTTGTTTTGTACAATATTTTCGCACCTTAAAAAGAGCAACTTTCCAGTAAAATCAATTTTCTCCATTAACTTGCTTCTATCTTGGTGTCATCCTCAATAGGTTTGGGATTACATAAGCGGAAAGCTCAAAAAGGATCTCCAGTACCAAGCTGATGTGGGTACCCTTCATATTTTCAAATTAATCCCTAGTTATCTTTTGTAATCATATTTGTATAATTAAAATGTACTATTACAGGAGAATTTCATGGTACATGATGAGGCGGTATTGTGTGTTGACTTCAGTAGAGATTCTGAGATGCTTGTTTCTGGCTCACAAGACGGCAAGATCAAGGTTATATATCTGTTTGGCTTAATTTTGTTTCTTCCATATTCTAACATATGCTGTCTGGTATGTTTGAGCAAATTATGAAGGTAAATAGCGAGTTTGGTTACTGTTTAAACATCCATGATATGGCCAAATATCTCCAGGTAGTAAAAAAGTAAAAGTAACCATCAGTAAGGTTCTGGTACTGTACCAAAGATCAATCAAGGCTATTCTAGAGTTCTAGAGTTTGCAAGGGCTTAACCTTTGGGATTGATCATTCTTTACAAAGTAATATGACGAGCTTAAACTTACTCCAGTTATATCAGCTTTTTGATGATTTCTGGTTTAATTTAATAATAGGTATGGAGAATAAGAACTGGGCAGTGCTTGCGGAGGCTAGAGCGTGCTCACGCCAAAGGGGTCACCAGCGTTACCTTCTCTCGGGATGGCACCCAAATTCTTAGCACCTCCTTCGATACTACTGCTAGGTGCTTTTTCTTTACAGAGGTTCATTGATTGGTTACAGCAGTACATCACATGTATGCAACACCCACTGCTCTTATCTTATTTGTGAGTGTGAGATTTGTGGGTTAAGCTACAAGTTTTGAGAGAAACTGGGCTTTGTGTGTATTTACACTTAAGTTGTTGGTTGAACTTCTCCAAGTTAGCTCATTTAAGCCAAGTTTTGCGTTGAAGCCTCATTCTAGCCCAATTGTCCTTGATTAACCTCCCAATTTCAAAAATGTCCAAAAAAAAAGATCAACTAAGGCAATTTAGTTTGTTCATATTGTTGCCTCAGTAAAGGTGGATTTGTGTTTTGACATTAAATTTGATGTTATTGGTTGTAGAATTCATGGTTTGAAATCTGGAAAGATGTTGAAAGAATTTAGAGGACACACTTCATATGTAAACTATGCCATATTCACAAATGATGGTGGCCGTGTCATCACTGCCTCAAGTGATTGTACTGTCAAGGTCTCCTCATCTTTTCAAAATTTGTTTTTATCCTTTTATTAATTTTTTTTATTATTTTCCAATTGCAAGTTTTATTTTCTTTCTAATTAGTTTTAATTTTATGAAGTAAATTGTGTTAATTTTGCTGCCTATGTAAAGGTGTGGGACATGAAAACTACAGATTGCATTCAAACTTTCAAGCCTCCACCTCCATTGAGGGTACTTCTTTGTACTACAGATTTTTATTATTTCGGTTCGTCTATATCTTTGGTTACATCCTTTTATTGTTGTTTTCATTTTTTTTTTTTTAAACTCTCAGGGAGGAGATGCTTCCATAAACTCGGTGCATATATTCCCAAAGAATCCTGAACATATTGTTGTATGTAATAAAACTTCTTCAATTTACATCATGACTCTCCAAGGCCAGGTAAAATTGTCTTGAGAAAATAAGATTGCTCTTTTGTTGATTAAAAAAAAAGATTAATCATTGGTAAATGCTTTAACAGGTGGTGAAAAGCTTTTCATCTGGTAAAAGGGAAGGAGGAGATTTCGTGGCTGCATCTGTTTCGCCTAAAGGCGATTGGATATACTGTATTGGTGAAGACATGTATGAATTTTCTTTAGATATTCTATTCTTGTTACAAATTGCAACTTGCAAAATATTTACTGGTACTCATCGTCCCTTTACCCATTTCCCCAACTTTGTTTTTTTCTTTGTTGCAAGTAAGCTTGGTTTTATCCAATACAACAATTTGGAAAATAATAAAAAAGGTTATTACCCAATAATTAATGTTCTCGTAGACAGCTGATACTTATGTAAAAGCTCTCTTTTATTTTAAAAAAATTATTGTTAGATGGAATTTTATTTACGTACTTCTTTAAAAAAAATTCAGGAATATATATTGTTTTAGTCATCAATCAGGCAAGCTGGAGCATTTGATGAAGGTTTGTTCATTATTTACCCTTTCCTTTTCCTTTTTGTAATTGCAGCTTTTTATTTAGTACCCCCAAAAATCTAAAATACCGGTGTACCCCCACTTCATTTACTTTTACAAAATGCAACAACATTTTATTTCAATATGAACAAGTTCTATTGGTGTAAGATTGTTCTTGTAAAGTGTTGCTATGAATGAAGTTTTGGGGGTTTTCAGGGTGGCCACAAGTCTTTATCTTGTTTTGATAGGACTGAACTGCATATACCATCTTTCATTTTTTAATATATATCATCTGAACCATTTGAAAAAGAACCAAATATAAACATACCAAGCTGATAAACAAATGAGGATGAAAAAGGGATATTTTCTTTTCATTTTTTTGGAAAATAATGTTGAAGAAAACTGGGTATATGCAACATTCCAAATGTTTCTCTAGGGGCTTTGAGATGTTATGTTGCAAGCGTCCATTAATTTGAGGTTCTGCATGGGCACAGACAAATATTTCCTTAATTTATTGTTATTATATGTCGGCTTAGTCTTTTTTTTTGGCATATCAAATTTTTAGGTGCACGAGAAAGATGCAATTGGGATAACTCACCACCCACATAGGAATCTGGTGGTAACCTATGGCGAGGATTGCATTATGAAAATTTGGAAGCCTTAGATAATAATTCTTTTATTTACTAAAACTATTTTTCTTGCAATTTTCTTCTCTTTTGCTGATGATGTAATTTCCTTTTGCATATTAGCTAGCTATTTATGAAAAGCGAAAAAGGATTTGTAGTATTGACAGAAAATGTTACTTAAACTATTTTTCTAGGAAAGAATATGTTATCCTTGTTCATTATTGTAAAATTCTTGTGCTCTCAAGTGACAGAGCTAATCCGCTCTGTGCAATTTTAAATCTATGTAATATCAATTAGCGATCCTGCGACATCAATTCAGTTACAGTATTTGTAGAGACGTGTTTTTTCTATAAAAAGTAACATTGAAATTCATCTCAAAATCTAAGCATTAAGAAACAAGTTACATTTTCACATATGAAACATCTACAAATAGCTTTAGCTTCTCTTATACATGATATCTGAGAACATCAGCAACTCCTGTCATCTACCAACGTCAAGCAAAGCTTATTTCTCCAAGCATCCTACTATAAATGAATGAATAAACAAATAAATAAAAATTCGTGTATGCTTTTTTGATAGCACTGAACTGGATTGCTGACTAGTACTTCCTTTTCTGTGTAAACTATAACTAAGTTTTTAGCTTATTTGCCAATATAAAACCGAAATTTTCATTTTTGCAACTGATTGCAACCTTTTTGTAATTTTGTTAAAATAACATGGTCAGAATTTAATTAAGGAACTAAAGAAAAGTAGAGTGTAAAATATACTACCTCTGCTCTTGATCCTGCCGATGGCAGGAACTTACATCTGAGATCTCCAGATCATGCTTGTGATCAATCAAGGAGCAAGATTCAATGAAATTCAAATCTTCTAATAACATTTCAAAATGTTTTTGCACCTCTTCTGCAGTCTTCTTATTTCCAATCATGAAAGCAACCCATTCCCATCTCTTGGGGCATTTTTCATCTATGATTGCCAAAGCAACTTCAAATAATTTGTTCTCTTCTTGGCTCCATTTTGAGTTATAATTTGAACAATCTTTCTCACAATCCCTCATTCCCTTGAGAGTTTTCTATCCTTTTGTCCCTTTCTAGGAGGTAGTGTTTTGAGAATGCTTCCTAGAGGGACACCTAAGTACTTATAGTCAAGACTTGGAGAGTATGAGATACTCTATTATTGATTATGTTATTATTTTCTGGATGTGGGTTATTACACAATTACACCACATATATCACCAATATATACATTCTTGTGTCATATATATGTAATAATGTGAAGGTGTTTGATCAAAGGCGACCGATATGATGTCGATGTGGAAACAGATAAGCTGATAAGTATGTATAAGAAATAAAGGGACAAACCAAACATCAGGATAGATGTTGCTTGCAAGTACCCAGTACATCATCCCATATTAAACAATCATATCTATTCGAGATAGATAGAAGGATATTATTTTTTAAGTACTAAAGATACAATATTTGTCAAGTGTTTTGCTAATGCACCCCTTTAAGTTTATTATTTGCATCAATCCATTGTTGTCAAAACATGTATAGATTATTTATTTTATTTGTTAAATTAAAACTTATTGTTGTTATTTCTTATAGTTAATGGGTTGAAGATACTTACAGAAAAAAAAAATTCTTGAGAAATAATGCAAAAGGAAAAAAGAAAAAATATGGCTCTTGATGAAAAATAATTAAAGAAAAGAAAGCAATAAGTAGATGTTGTTTAAAGGAAGTCAAGACTAAGAATCCAATCTTGACAGATGATAAATTAAAAGAATCACCTGCACTGACGTACGTGGAGAGAATAGAATACTGCTAATTCTTTTCCAAAGGTTTTGGAGACATTTATTAATTTATTGGTTGAATAAAAAGTTGGTAACAAGGAATCGTTCGTACCTAATGACTTCAAGTTTGAAATTTTCAAGTGTTACGCATGGTTTAGTTCTTTAATATTCATTCAATTATTACATTTTGATATTTATCTCTTAGTAGTGATAATTTAGAAACAATAATCTTTCTTTTACTTTCAACATAATACTATCTTATAATTATTCTCTTCCCTTCTGCCATCCAAAGTAAGGTGGTGATATTGACACCATAATTTTGTTACCAACACAACATTCTGAGTTCTTAAAATATTTTGAAAAGATTCTTAAATATTTTGGTATCAACCTCCTCCAAATCATTGTTGAAAATCAAAGCGATTTTTGAAGAAGTGATTAATAACTAAAAAAAAGTTCATGTGCTAATAAAATCTAACTAAGGTCAATAGTCAGAATGAGATATTTTTTTCATGCTCAAAGAGATTGAGAAAAAAAATAAAAAATGGCCGTCACATGACGTGAGAATCTTTGTTGCTTCAAGTTCACTTCAATATCATATATTAATATTATCCTACTGAGAGAGTAGGCATAACCAAACAAGGATATTAAATAATTGAACTATTTGTGTGTTATATTCCTAATACCAATTAATTTTGGTGACACGCTTAATTAATGTCTCCAAACTAAGCCGGATTAATGTTTTGACTAGCTAGCTAGTACTGTTGACAGTGTTAAATCTTAAAGGAAAGGTGCAGTACTGCAGAGTAAGTATGAATTTATTTATCATAAGTTCATAACACACACCTAAATAAATTTATTAAAGGATGGTGGAGAATGTGGTGCTGTGAACCAACCGTCCAACAGTGACAACCTTCAAGGCTCAAGGCTCCGTGATTTTTATTTTTATCCCAAAAAAAATATATTTTAATATAAATAACCAGGTTTTTAAAATATTTATATTTCTACCCAAAACGCTAGGAAATATAGCGTTCCGAATTAAAAATTCGGACCGCTAGCATTCCTAGCGTTCCGAATTCTTAATTCAGAACGCTATATTTCCTAGCGTTCCGAATTTTCAATTCAACCGCCTAACCCGTTCAACATGAATAGACTATTAAACTATTAAACTTTCAAAATTTATCAACTGAATAGACTGAATAGACTATTAAACTTTCAAAATTTATTTAGACTATTAAACAATAATTAATTTTGAAAATCCAAACCGTTCAACATGTTCGAAATATTGAAATGTGCTTGGAGACCAAATTTTACATTTTTTGGAATTTTTTTACTATTTATTAAGCCACTTTTTCAATCGCTGATCCGGTGGTCCAGAAAATTTTACTGTTTACCGTTGGATCAGTAATTGAAAAAGTGGCTTAATAAATAGTAAAAAAATTCCAAAAAATGTAAAATTTGGTCTCCAAGCACATTTCAATATTTAGAACATGTTGAACGGTTCGGATCGGTTGGTTGGATTTTCAAAATGCAAAAAGTAACCCGAAGTAAAGAGAGGGTTTTACTTTGCAAAGCACCGTAGCCTTACTCTTATTATATTATTATTATTATTAAGTAAGGATCGTCTTGTGCTTTAAATCGATGATAAGTTTTTATAATATAATTCTTTGTAATAAAAATAACTTTAGGGTTATCGGTGAATAAATTTCTAGGGTTATCGGTGAAAAATTACCATTTAATAAAATAATAAATGAAATTTTATATTATTTATAAGTTTTTATAATATAATTCTTTGTAATAAAAATAACTTTAGGGTTATCGGTGAATAAACTTCTAGGGTTATCGGTGAAAAATTACAATTTAATAAAATAATAAATGAAATTTTATATTATTTATAAGTTTTTATAATATAATTCTTTGTAATAAAAATAACTTTAGGGTTATCGGTGAATAAATTTCTAGGGTTATCGGTGAAAAATTACCATTTAATAAAATAAGAAATGAAATTAAAGTTATCAGTGAATAAATTTCTACGGTGCTTTGCAAAGTAAAACCCCCTCTTTACTTCGAGTTACTTTTTGCATTTTGAAAATCCAACCAACCGATCCGAACCGTTCAACATGTTCTAAATATTGAAATGTGCTTGGAGACCAAATTTTACATTTTTTGGAATTTTTTTACTATTTATTAAGCCACTTTTTCAATTACTGATCCAACGGTAAACAGTAAAAAACAGTAAAATTTTCTGGACCACCGGATCAGCGATTGAAAAAGTGGCTTAATAAATAGTAAAAAAATTCCAAAAAATGTAAAATTTGGTCTCCAAGCACATTTCAATATTTCGAACATGTTGAACGGTTTGGATTTTCAAAATTAATTATTGTTTAATAGTCTAAATAAATTTTGAAAGTTTAATAGTCTATTCAGTCTATTCAGTTGATAAATTTTGAAAGTTTAATAGTTTAATAGTCTATTCATGTTGAACGGGTTAGGCGGTTTGAATTGAAAATTCGGAACGCTAGGAAATATAGCGTTCCGAATTAAGAATTCGGAACGCTAGGAATCCTAGCGGTCCGAATTTTTAATTCGGAACGCTATATTTCCTAGCGTTTTGGGTAGAAATATAAATATTTTAAAAACCTGGTTATTTATATTAAAATATATTTTTTTTGGGATAAAAATAAAAATCACGGCTCAAGGCTGCATGGAGTCATGGAGAGTTGGAGACCACAGCTATCAAATATTTTTATTATTATTTCGTAGAGAAAAAAATCTTGTTTGCTTGCGGTTCAATGCTGTGCCAAAGCAAAATAATTCATTATTATCTTTTCTCCCTTTTTACATTAAAACCATAAGTGGCAAAACAGGATTGTTAATTCAAATCTGACAAGAATATTAGTTCGATCAACTTTGCCATCAAAAAGAGGCGGCAGATGTGAAGTCAAATTTCTTTTATGTCTTGCTTAGATTTAGATTGTTATCAAGAAATAAAAATATCCGTTGATAATCTTCATAATGAAATGAAAATTTCAATTATAGTATTTTGCACATGACTAATGAGGTGACATGCATCAGGCATATACAAAAATGATAAATTTGCTCTGTGCTTCATCAATTGCATGATTTGAACTTTTCAATAAATTAAATTTAACCCCTCGCTTCAAATTTAACATATAAGAACACAACAGAATTTTTCTATTATAAAAGCCCTTTGAATTGATTAAAAAATAATTGAAAATATTGTCAAATAATGTTGTTAAATTGTTATCACTTATCCATGGATATGATATTTCTCTCTTAGGGGCATTTGGTTTATACTTTTAGAAGATTATTCTCTGGTATTATAATTCCTTGGAATGTAATTACTGCGTCTGGTAAAATTCGCAAAGGAATACATACGGTAATCCTTAATTCCTTGCTATCTCGATTCCCTGATTTTTGGCTATTCCGGTAGGAAAAAAAAAAGCGGAATTTCTCCCTTCCCGAGCGACGGTAATCACTCCCGTTCTCTTTTTCTCAAAAATCTTCTAATTTTTCCAAGCGACTTCTCTCCTGTCTCTCCTCTCCCAGCAATTATCTCCGATATGCTTTTGGGTAGAGTGGGAAAAATGGCACGGCGGAGCCGGCTCCGTCACGGAACGGCACGCGTGTCATTTACTTGCCGTGACTCGCGTGTCCTGTGCCGTGACTATTCGCGTGCCGTGTCCATCTTTTGAAACTTTGGGACGGCACGGCACGTGAAAAATTTAGTCACGGCACGGCACGACACGTAGTCACGCGAGTCATGTGTAATTAGAACTATTAGATATTGATTTAATGGTAAATCTTGAATAAACTAACCTAAATTATGATTAAATGGTCACGTGGGTCACGCGAGTCACGTATGGTCACGCACATTTAGGCACGGCGTGACTCACGTGGCGTGACAATTCGCGTGCCATGACCACCCATTAACATTTTGGTTACGGCACGGCACGAGACCAAAGTCACGGCACGGCACGTTTTTCCCACTCTACTTCTGGGTTTTTCTCTCTTCTCTGACTTTCTTCTCTTCTCGGTGTGCCTCTCTCCTCTCCTAGCGATTCCTTTCGTACTTGCTTCTCGGTTTGCTCTTTCTCTCTTCTCTGATTTTCTTGTCTCCTGCTTAACTCTTTCTTGTTTGATTTGATTTTACTCTGTTGATTTCGTCTTCGAATTAACTTGATGGGCGATCAGTCAGGATTGGCGAGCTTATTCTGAGATTATGAATATCTGGGTGACACTAGCACTAAATTTGGGTTTCAAATGCTTTATGTTTCCCGTGAATTAAATGATTAGGCAGATGGTTTGGTAAGGGTAGCACGAACGAGTCGTCTCATATGTGACGGAAGTACATATCCTATGATTGTACCAGTGCAGCACATCACTACACTGTCATAAACTTTCTGGTACGGATTGCTGGTACGGGTATGGAAATTTTTGTGTTCCTTGTTGATACTGGTAGAAGGTACTAGTTATGGGTTTTTTTGGTTGCTTGCAGGGGCGGATCTAGGATTTTCGTCAGGGGGGCAAAAAAATATCGAATCGGGTTTAAATCCATTAACCAGTTAGGTACTCGACAAAAAATAATGCTTTAACTTATACTTTTCAATGCTTTGACTTGTAATTTTTGATAATTTGACTTATAATTCTAATTACCAATCAAAATTCAAACAGATTTATTTCAATTTAAGCCATAAATTCAACTCGAATTACAAATTAAACGTCCAGAGAGGGACAAAAAAAATCCAGAAGGGGACAAAGTCGGTCAGAACCGATAAATGTCCACTAAAACTCAAAATCCAGGGGGGCAGCTGCCCCCTGGACTACACTGGGTCCGCCCCTGGTTGCTTGTAAGTATCTTATATTTTGGTTTTTATGGTTGCTTGTAAGTATCTCACAAAGAAAACGGACCCAACATAGAAAGTAAAAATGGAACTTAAAATGAAGCCCAATAACATGTCTGTTTCCGTTCCTTTGGGCTGCTTTCTATTTTGCTGGTGAATCCGATACCCGCCCGCTTTAAAAACAATGGATCCGGCTAGCTGTGAATGCTCGTGCCTCGTGGTTCCTACCTCCTACCTCATACGAATTTAGATCCTCCCCGGTACCGTAATAGGGAATCTTTTACAATTAGTGGATCTGGAATATTCTTTTTAACTTGGCATGAATCTCAAAGCCCAATAATACTGCCTCCTGTGCTAGTCCGAATCTCAAAGCGGTTGAGAGTAAATCTCAAGCTGTAAAGTGAGAGTAATCTTTTACAGTACCTGGGAGGATACTTGTCCTACCTCATACGTCGGGAAATAAATCCACTGTTATTCTAATGAATTTCGATCTCAACCGTTCAAATTTTCTTACGCAAATATTAATAAAGATCAACGATTGAGATCAGAATAACAACATCGTTATTCTTTTGGAATAACAGCAGAGCAACTTTTAAATTGAGATTAAATCCTACCATTACACCTTGTTTGGATGGAGAGTAGAGGAAGGGAGGGGAGGTGAAGAATAGAAATGAATGGAATGGAATAGAAAAGAAGATTAACATATTTAATTTCTTCTTCGTGTTTGGATGATTAACAAGGAAAAATAAATTTAACTTTCCTTCCCGTCTTATTTCTTGTTTGGTAAATTAAAATTTAGAAAGTTAATAAGAAATTTAGTAGTTGCAGTATATTTGTGACAAAAAAACTTTGATGATAATTATATAGATAAGATATAGGGTTAGGCATTTGTGTCTTTTTTTTAAAATATTTGCATTAATTCTTTTTCCATCCGTTGCACTCTAAATTGGAAGGAAAATCAATTCTATTAATTACAAGTATGTAAGTTTAAACCTTTTCTCTCATGTACTCTTCACCTCCGATATAATTTTGTCAACCAAACACGATTCGAGAGAAAATTTTCTTTTCTTTCTATTCCATCCCTTCCTCTACTCTCCATCCAAACAAGGTGTATTGGTAATGCGATACTGTTTCCATCTTAAATCTGAAGCCTACAAAACAAAATGTAGCTTGAGGCACATAGAATGCGATACTGTTTCCATCTTAAATCTGGAGCCTACAAAACAAAATGTAGCTTGAGGCACAGAGAATGCGATACCGTTTCCATCTTAAATCTGGAGCCTACAAAACAAAATGTAGCTTGAGGCGCATTGAATTAATGAAGATTAGTAGACTAATCGTCACAAACTGAGGGCTATTAACTAATCAATTAGCTTATTAATTTGTGTCGGCTATTAGTACAGTAAATTAATAAGCTAATTGATTAGTTAATAGCCCTCAGTTTGTGACAATTAGTCTACTAATCTAGCACAGTTGGTTAAGAGAAAATTCTAAAATTGTTGGTTACTCAAAGATTGAGAGTTCTATTTCCTCTCACGACTTCGCAGCTAAAGTTGTGAAGGTTTTAAAAAAAATGTAGAGCGAGCTGGTACAATTCCTAATTATTTTTATTAAGTACTACACAATTTGGAGGTGGTACCATATACATTCTATCCAGTCGATTTGATGCACACCATAATTTCCTCAATGTCCAGTCGATTTTCATCCAGCAATCTGTCATTTTCTTTAATTTTCTTTTTCAATTGCAAGGCAAGAGACAATTTTTGTCTGCATTTCATTCTCATGATTAAACAAAAAAGAAAGAAGATACTTAGCCTCGAATTAAAAAAAAATATATAATTGTTTTTGTTTTTGTTATATTCTCTACGCACGCACGGAGAGAGAGAGAGGGAGAGGGAGAGAGAGCAAGAGCAAAAGCAAAAGCAAAAGCCAGGGAAGAGGCAGTGCAGGGAACGGGGCACCAACACGCCTTGCATTTTTCCCATCTCAATAACCAGCCAATAGCACTCCGCCACGTGGATGTAATTGTTGATAGCCACATCCCATGCTCGACCTCATCCCTGTCTTGTCTTATCTCCGTTCTCTCTCTCTCTCTCTCTCTCTATAACGCGCGACACGCACTCACCGTGCCTCTGCCTCTCATACGATTTGTGTTGTGACTTGCGATGAAGGAGAATTGCGATCGCAATGGATTCATATATGTACTTGTGCACGCTTTTATAATCATATTTCTTTTGATTATGTACTACTTCATGCCTCCTCTGTTATTTGTGTTTCTCTTTCGCAAAGGTCAGTACAGCCACAGCCAGGGAAGGAGTACAATAGTTTTTTGGACTTTGCCGACCTAGGTTGGCTAGGTAATACATTTCTTCATTTCGCTCCAGTTATATAATACTGGACACATCCCTACCTTTCTATGGTGCCTAGAGGTGTTCATTGGATCCGGTTTAGTTGGTTTTGAACCGAACTGAATTAGTTTGGACCAAACAGTCGGTGTTTTTGGTTTAATGGTTCGGTTCAGTTTGCTTTTTAAAACCGAATTATGATTTCGGTTCGGTTCGGTTTGGTTTGGAAATTTTCAAAACCGAAATAACCGAACCGATCAAACTTTTATATATTATGAATTTGGTCCGGACCGTCTCAGTTTATTTCTTAATACCCTAGTTTATTTCTTAATCAATTGCTTTAAATACTTCGGTTTATTTCTTAATACCCCCGGTTTATTTCTTAATATACTTCGGTTTGTTATAAATCAATTGCTTTAAATAAAAAATTAATATATTTTAGTTTGAACCGAACAAACCGAAATAAAAATTTAGTTCGGTTCAGTTCAGTTCGGTTTTATTTTAGAAACCAAATTATTACTTTGGTTTGGTTTCAACCAAACCGACCATGAACACCCCTAGTGGTGCCCCTCGGCCCCGTGTCTATAACAAGTCCAATTTACTGTGCTCAATAAAATAAGATCTTGTTTTTTTTTTTGTTTTATCTATTTATGATCATATCACTTTATGTGCATAATTGGATTAAATCATTAAACTCAATTTATAAGATCAGAACGAGAAACAACAGTGCCCATGTCCATTTCGAAAAAAAGAAATTACAATGGTCTCCATTTCGGAACGAATTGAAGATGTTTAAAACCTGTATTGGGTAGTACGCAGATATAGTGGCACAGTACTACTGCTTAGATTCATAGTACTAACTATTTCGGTTTGGCGTTGCTTTATCATGGTACATTTGGTACTGCTGCTCCTACCAAAGAAGTGTTTGGTTGAGTTGCTGGCCTAAGCAACATGTATCTATATATAATTATCGTCAGGAATACATGTAATTAAATACTCCTTTATGAACTCGGATATTAAACTATTTGGTCGAATATTTAACATTAGCCACACGGTATACTGTACCTTTTCTTTATGAACTTATAAAATAAAGCCAAACAAAAGAACAAACATTTCTAACAAGACATTCATCTTCGCTCTTCAGTGTGACCGCAGTTTTTATACACTCTTCTTTTGTCGCAATAATTCTTAATAAGAATTTTCAGATAATCACATATCTTTTATAAACTTTATGCATTTTGGGTTGTACGTTTACTTATTGTCAATGCACTTCAGTCCCTGACTATTATTTAATACACAATTACGTCTACTATTTTTCATTATCTCCCAGTTGTATTTTATCTTTTGGTTATATTTAATTACACAACACACTTTACATTTCGGATTGTACTTTTACTAATTATTTAAGACATAATTGTAACAAATTTCGTACAATTGTGATCAAGTCAAATTATCTTAAAATAAGTTTTGAAAGTTGTCTTAATCTTACAAACTCAAGTTTAAAACTTTTTAAAATACACACTAAATTGTTATCAAAGTAGAACCACAAGATTGGTGCAGTGGTACTGGCCCTCGTCTTTCTTTCAAGATGGCGCATATTCAAATCTCGAGAATAACATCGAAAAAATGTTGAAATGTACTGGGGTCCCTTAATAAAAAAAAATATTATTATCAGAAGCGAAAACATGAAATTGAAATAGAGAGGTTGGATGCATGTAATTTCATTTTATGAAGGAAGATAATAGTGATATTTTTTTGTAAAAATTAAAATTTTAAAGTTAAAAGTGTAAATTCTATTGTTAAAGATAGCTCCCTTTTCCCCACAATCCAATCAATAGAATGCTCTTACAATTACGTCTACTAGTTGTCTTTCATCATTTTCTAATTATATTACATCTTCTTATAATTATATATTATCTTCTTGTAGTTGTCTTTTATCTTATACTAGTTTATTTTCATCTTTATCTAGTTGTCTTCCATCTTCTTTTGATTCTATTTAATTTTTTTTCTAGTTGTCTTTCATCTTGTACTTATTGTTTTTCATATTCTACTAGTTGTCTTTCATCTTCTTCTGTTTGTATTTCAATTTTTTTATAGTTGTCTTTTACTTCTACTAATTTTTCTTAATATTCTTCTAGTTGTCTTTCATCATCTACTAGTTGTTTTTTTACCGAAATTTTTATTTTTAACATTTTAATAAAATTCATTAATAAATTAACCATCGTTTTCGGTCAATTCCAAATTTAACACGGCCGCAGAATGCCGGAGCGGACCCATATGGGGGGTACCGCAGAATGCCGGAGCGGACCCCCATATGGGTCCGCACAATGCCGAAGCGGACCCAGGGGCCGCATAATGCCGGAGCGGTCCCCGGCCTATATATAGGGCAGCAGAATTCCGATTTCATTACATCTCTTTTGAAGTTTGAATCCCTTCGACTTCGGGTAAGTTTTCTTCTTCTTCTTCTCTTGTTTTAATTTTTAGTGTAGAGTAGTAATTAGGTGTAGGTTTAGGGTTTAGGATTAGGATTTAGGTTTAGAGTTTAGATTTAGGATTTAGAATTAAAATTGTACCAAAATTTAATTCGATTGTACCCAAATTTAAATAGAATTGTACCTAAATTTAATTCGATTGTACCCAAATTTAATTAGAATTGTACCCAAATTTAATTAGATTGTACCCAAATTTAATTAGAATTGTACCCAAATTTAATTAGATTGTACCCAAATTTAATTCGATTGTAACCAAATTTAATTAGAATTGTACCTAAATTTAATTAGATTGTACCCAAATTTAATTAGATTGTACCCAAATTTAATTCGATTGTAACCAAATTTAATTAGAATTGTACCCAAATTTAATTAGATTGTACCCAAATTTAATTCGATTGTAACCAAATTTAATTAGAATTGTACCTAAATTTAATTAGATTGTACTCAAATTTAATTAGATTGTACCCAAATTTAATTCGATTGTAACCAAATTTAATTAGAATTGTACCCAAATTTAATTAGAATTGTACCCAAAGTTAAACCGGACTTTTACCAAACTCTCATATTTGACCAAATATTATCCAATACAACATGAGTACCAGTAGAGATATACCATCCTCCAGTAGGGGTACACAGCATGCTCCTACAGCCACGCCATACGAGATGTCTCAGTACATCGAGACAGCGTTGGCGGATGTTCCGGGTATCCGGAGTCGCACCGATAGGGTCAGCGACTTCTTGTGGTATCCGAATGCGGAGCATCGGATATTAGAGGCTGCCACTGGGGTAAGTAAATTTGTCATATTTATAAATTTGTCATCTCGAATTTTTGATGAATGAACTTGATCTGATTATTTACTTAAATGCAGGGTTTGGATACGGTTACGGTTCGTCACAACCGCCAGCATCTACGGTACCAGCCGGCGTACGGGGGGGTTTTACGCTCGATGGGATTGTACCAGATATCCCAGATGGCCGAGGAGAATGCTGACGAGGGCTTATCTTCTGGCCTCGTTGAGCGATGGCGTCCGGAGACGCACAGCTTTCATCTCCCCCATGCTGAGATGACAGTCACCCTACAGGACGTCAGTTGCCTGTGGGGTATGACTATTATTGGGGAGCCGGTCACGGGCGTCGAGTACGGAGATTTTCGTGCATTGTGCTTAGAGCTATTGGGTATCCCGCACGAGGATCTCCAGAAAACGAAGAAGAGAGGTGAGAAGACTGTGGTCTCGCCCAGCTGCATCAGCTTGGTAAAGCTGCGGGCGAGATTTCAGGTCTTTCCGGATCGACCAGATCAGGTATTTGCTTGTACAAGATTTAATTTAAATAATATTATATTTATTTTCTTGTAAGTAATGTTCTAATTTAAATCTATAACAGGTGGTTATTGACCGATATCTGCGCGCCTATATTTTGGAGATGATCACCTGTCGGTTGTTTCCGGATTCGCATGGAGATCAGGTGCGGCTGTGTTACCTCGAGCTTCTGCGCGACCTGTCCACTGCGGGCAGGTTCAACTGGGGAGCCGGTTCAGTCTACGGATGTCCAGGCATCCAGCTCAGCATCCTCCGGAGATACAGACGAGACGCCACTATGCAGGCGGGGTCGGGGGTTTAGGAAGAAGAAGGCGAGGACGGTGTTTAGTCCAGAGCCGTAGATTGTTAGATGTTTTGTTAGATTGGTAGATTCTTATTTGGAGTATTGGTAGATGTTTTGTCAGATACTTATTTATTTCGTTGATTAGTTTCTTGTTTGTTTGATTTTGTTGTTATTTATTTATTTTGTTGATTTTATTATCTCAGAGTACACAAAAGAATTTCAAAGAAACTACATATCTAAAATATCTAAAATATCTAAAATATTTCAAACGAACGACCAAAAATACGATACGACCAAAAATCAATTTAAACTACATTCGAAACTAAATAACACTTAATATATATACAATTTCGTATTTCTAAAATAAAAAATAAAGGGACCGCTCCGGCATTATGCGGCCCCTGGGTCCGCTTCGGCATTGTGCCGACCCATATGGGGGTCCGCTCCGGCATTCTGCGGTACCCCCCATATGGGTCCGCTCCGGCATTCTGCTGCCGTGTTAAATTTGGAATTGACCGAAAACGATGGTTAATTTATTAATGAATTTTATTAAAATGTTAAAAATAAAAATTTCGGGTTTTTTTTATCTTCTTCAACTTTTCTTTCATCTTGTACTAGTTGTCTTTCAACATCTACTAGTTTTTCATCTTCTTCAAGTTTTCTTTCATCTTGTACTAGTTGTATTTCATGTTTTACTGGTCGTCTTTCATATTTTACTTGTTGCCTTTCATCTTCCACTGGTTGTATTTCATATTCTTCGATTTTTTTTCATCTTATACTGGTTGTCTTTGATGTTCTACTAGCTGTCTTTCATAGATTTTCTATTGATTGTCTTTAATTTTTTACAGATTGTCTTTTATGTTCTACAAGTTGTCTTTCATATCATAGTGGTTGTTTTTCATCTACAAATATTTGTATTTCATATTCTTCTGTTTGTATTTCATTTTTTTTCTAGTTGTCTTTCATCTTATATTGGTCGTCTGGTCAGAGTCAAAATGATGATGAATTACGTAGAATTTTGGCTTAGGTTTTGCATATTATCTCACACTTATGTTTAATTAATTAGAGAAAAAGGCTAATGTCACCATTCTTTATGTTTTATCGCATGAAACATGTTTTGGGACTATTTCACATCAAATGGAGCAAGAATCAGGTCAATCGGATAAGCGACGCTCATCGACTAAGTCTCTGTTACGCCCCGCACTGACTGATACGAACCTAGTCGGATACGAACCAGGAGATAGAGCGATACGCATTAAAGCCCTCAGCGACATGGTCTGGATACGGACCGTACCAGCCAGTACAGTCCGTAACTAAGGCGCCCTTTGGAGAATAACTGCTCCAGCTGTATCTAGATTAGATTTCTTGGCTTTCACTCATCTCCAGATGTCCCCTCACTCCTATATAAGCACTCTAGACAGAAGAAGAAAAAGACATCTTTGTAATTTTGGTTAAATTTGATTAAGTGAGAAAGAGAGGAGTGTTGTAATCATGCCGTTCTGCGGCTAAGTTCTTTTCTTAGGGGCTAGGCAGTAAACCTTGTTACTCATGATGCTTTGATATATATATTTTTTCTATTGATTATGATTTCTTGTTGTTGATTGAAATACTTTTTTGATTTACTCTCCCTTCACCTGATTTCGATGATATAGTTTAATCCGTTAGGGTTGTAATTTATGTTCTCTTTATTTTATTCCTTTTATTTTGTCATGGTCATGAGAAGCTAAACTTCTCATCTCTAGAGTGAGAGTTGTACTTGAATTCTTAATTATGTTTTAGTATATGTTTATGTTTTGTTTATGTTGATTTGAGTTTTCTTTATTATTTGAATTTTTTTTTATTAAGTCCTTGCATACATAGTTTTGTCTATTATATGCTAATGACTCTCCACATACCAATAGGTGTAAAGTCGTTGTATCCTTGTGTGAGAAGGATAATGCATGTAGTACTTCAAACACTTTGGCTAACGAGACTTGGCAGCGGTTCAAAGACTAGGGTTAGAACCCAGCTTTCTGCGATCGAGATATATATCTGTGACCGGTGCCTTGACTTTCTGCGACCGATTTTTCGATCGCAGAAAGCCTGATCTGCTGTAGTGGTTGTTGTCTTTCATCATATATTAGTTGTGTTACATGTTCTTCTAGTTGTGTTTCATGTTATTTTAATTGTCTTTAATCTTCCACTGTTATCTTTCATCTTTTATTGGTTGTTGTTATGCGCAGAACGCAACGCAAGTTTCAGTACGCTTGAGAGCGTACCTTTTAAAACCACGTTAACACTCCACGAGTAAGGGATGCAAGTGCACAACCCCTATCGTGTAGTATATTCGGGTATCGATCCACAGGAACGGTTAATTGCGAGGTTAGATTCTATCAAACTCAATCAAAAACTAGAAGTGGAAAAGGTTTGGTTTGGTGTTTAATTTCCTAAAGGTTCAGATCAAACAATTCAAGAAGATGTAATAAAATGCTAGAAGAAATGTAAATTGTGTTTTGATTATGGATAAAAGGCGTTTCCAGGGTTTCAGACTTCATCTCTGATCTGCCTCTAGTGGTACGGCCCGTACCAAGTTGGTACGGCTAGGCCGTACTTCACTTGGTAAGGCAAGGCCGTACCACCCTGGTAAGACCCGTACTGGCTTCCCAGAACAGAACCTACCAGTTCGAGTGAATGCATTCCTTTGCTGGTACCTTGTGCTAAACTCTTTAGAAAGGTTCAATAGACCATACCTAAGGTTCCTAACCCTCAACCATCGTTTGTTGGATCAAGATCTAGGTTGAAATGCAATTGATTGCCTTTTAGGGTTTCTACACCCTAGCTGGTTGATTGGAGGTCTAAGGCACCCTCTAATCTGTCGATTAGAGGAGAATTCAACCTTTCGGCTTCAATTCGAACTATTCTACCCTAAGCATTTGATTTGGATGAAAGATTGAGATGATCACATGACCTTGATAGGTTCGATCTAAACCTAGAGGCACATCATACAACAATCACAGCAAGCAAAGCAAAAGATATCAAAGAAGATCACAATCAATCAAACTAAAGAGTTCATACAAGATACAAGTCAAAGAAAGTCAAAACAAATCAAGATTCAATCTCTAACCCTAGAAACTAAAAGAACTACTCACAGCACATGATCTGATCTAAAAATACAATAAAAGGGAGAGAGATAGCCATGGATCAAAGGGATCGAGAGGAGGAAGCTAGATCCGTCGAGTTTTGCCTCTTTCCTCTTCCTTCCTTCTTGCTCTCAGCTCCTTAGCTCTCTTTCTCTCTCTTACTGTGCTCTCAAATGGATCTGGAATGGAATAGATGTCGAAATTGGAGAGCTCCCCGCTTTAAATAGCCTCTGCCAAAATTTGAATCTGTCAGGCCGCCTTCAAGTACGGCCCGTACCAAATTGGTACGGCCTGGCCGTACCAGGCGTGATGAGCTGAAAAATGGCTAAGTCTGGTAAGACCCGTACCAAGCCTGGTAAGGGCCGTACCTCATCATCTGAATCGCCGTTTCTTCGTGTGTTTTGCTCCAAACCTGCAGAAAACAAACAAACACTCAGCAGTACCAAATTCTAAACATATATCGATGAAATGCACATGATTCTGGTGAATTAGGGCACGAATCTGGTACTAAAACAGGCCTAAAATAGACTAAATATGCGAGGTATCAAATTCCCCCAAGCTGAACCTTTGCTTGTCCTCAAGCAAAAAGTTTCAAACTCGGGTAAAAGTGCTGGACAACTAAATCTAAATGCAGATACAAGTCTAAATGTGAAAACCTACGTGAGTCTGCCATAGTCAAGAATTTTTAGAATCGATTCGGTTGTAATTCAAACATCCCTTTATGAACCTTGATTCACTCCACCAATTAGTCAATTGAACTTCTTATTTTGAGATGCTTCTAACAATGGAAAGACTAATTACTTAGGTTTGATCGAAACAATTTCATTCTTTTTCTGAGTTAGTGCTTTTATTCAAGGTGATTTTTCTTTTCATTTGCCCTCCCCCAAGCTTGAATCAAGCTTAAGGGTAAGAAAGTTGCGAACGAAGTGTGTTGGTATGAGCAAAATTTTCTTTCTTTATTTCTAATTGGGAGACGAGCTCAAAGGCGCCCATTCGAGGCTTATTGCCAGTACTCTTATTTTCTCCATCTTTTCTCTTTTGTTTTCTTGTTTTCTCTCTTTTTTTTATTTTTTATTTTTTTCTTTTTCTTTTCTTTTTGGTTTGCTCATACCATGAATACACACATCTATTGGTATTCATTCATACCAATGGATATTCCAAACTTTCTTAATTTGAAAATCCCAATTCCTAAAGGCATAATTCAGTTTTTTCGAATAATCTCGTTCGATTCAATTCTAAGTTTGTTTCATCTTTTCCATTATTAAAACATCTCAACCTAAGTAGTTCAATAACCAATCATGGGTTAGTTCCAATTCACTCAGGTCTATCCTAATCACAACTAAATTGTTTCAAAGTTATTCTCAATTCTAGCAAATCACGCAAATCTTCACCTAACAATGCACGAAAATACGAAAAAATGCAAGAAAAATTACGGTAAAGTAAACATGACCTACATGCAAATGACATCCCCCCAAGCTTAGCCTGAGCATTGTCCTCAATGCTTCAAGACTATGAGATAAAAGAGATAAAAGAAGCTCGGGGAAAAGAGAGCGAACCTGATCAGCCCTCGGGGTGGTCGTACCAGAGCCAGTCGCTAAACCGCTCCTCTATCCCAGTAACTCGCTGCGTGAGATCCTGAAGTGTGGCGCCCTGCGCACGGAGTGTGGCGCCCTGCTCACGGAGTGTGGCGCCCTGCTCGTATAGTGCAACACCCTGCTCCTGACGCATGCCGTACATCAGGTGGTAGACATCCTGGATGGTGGGCTCAGGGACAGGAGGGGGATACACTGGTCGACTGTAGGAGGTGGAGGGGCCGGCTGCGAAGGTGGAGGTGGATGGGTCTGTCTGGTACGTGGTGGGGCCAGCTCCAAAGAATGAGGTACCTGCACCAAAGGGTGGAGGATGTACCTGCTCGGAGAAGGGAGGAGCCTGGCTAGGGAATGGGTGAACATGAGGAGAGAGAGGATGCGTCTGCGCATGCGGAGCATGGACTGGAGAGGTGGGGGCATCGATCATATCCTCGTCGCCCTGAGGTGGTGGTGGAGGAGGTGGTGGTGGGGGAGGTGGAGGTGGGGCCACAGGGGCAGGCTGCACGCGGGGTGGACGGCGGAATAACCAAGTGCGCCGGTCAGTGAAGGAGAGAGTGACCGGGAAAGGCATGACATAGCTGGTCCTCCCGTCAGGCATGCGCCATGCCCAAGCACCACGCCCATCGCGGCCTGCTGCCTGCTCGATGAACTTGAAGGTGCTGAACTGAGAGAGAGAGAGAGAGATCGGGAGCTCCTGCACTCCTCGTCGCCGATAATCTGGAGGTGTAAGCGCTCGGCGATCAGAGTGACATAGGCCGAGATGTAGACAACGCCACCCGGCTTGGGCTGCCTCTGGATGTCGATCCAGTGGTGGATCATGGCGAGCATCAGATCGGGCCGCTCGAGAGCGCTGTCGGGGCGCAGCATATGATCCACCAGCTGCATATCCTCAACATTGGCGCGGGCGAACGTCTCGCCACGCGCAAAGATGGTGCAACCGAGGATACGCAGCAGGACCCGGATGACTGGATGTGGGACATTGAGCTGCTTGTACTCCCTGTTGAAAGCTGACCCGGCAGGGGCGCCAGAGATCAGCGCCCAGAAGCTGTCGCGCTCCAAGTCCCCAGAGAAAGAGAGGGAGTCAGTGGTTGGGTTCGGCGCAAAGCCAAACCACTCCCTCAAGTCAGACAGCCATACACGGTGGGTCTGACTCAGCATGCGGAACCTGATGAACGGGTTGTCGTTCCGCGAGTACTTGAGCTCCAGAGAGGAAAGAAACTCCATGGTGAGCTTCTTGTAACCCCTCTGGGCGATCATCCAGAAGGCTGGAGTGATCCCGATCCGGGTGGTGATGCGGCGGAACTCATCCTCCAGTCCCAGCGTCTGAAGAGCAGAGAAATCAACAATCCTCGTGTTGTTGATCTTCTTCTTCAGCAGATTTTTGAAGTTCTTGAGCTGCCGACGGGTCGAAATGAGGAAGTACTGCTCGGTGTATGCGTCGGCTCGCTGGGTGGCATCAGAAAGGGCCGTATCGGTGCCCATGGAGTCAGAGGCGTGGTCAGAGCTGGGGTCGGAGCTGTGATCGGAGCCGGGAACGGAGCCCTGGGCGGAGGCCTGGTCAGAGGCCTCGTCAGAGCCCTGGTCCTGGTCTCCAGATGGATGGTAGGATGGGCTCTCCTGTGGGCTCCGATAGCCTGACTGATGCCCACTGGAGGTGGTCTCTCCCTCATAGTAGAGGGGCTCGAGAGCATCCCGAAGGGAAGTACTCTGGCGAGACCCAGACCTGGCTACACTCTCCCGGGAGTGGCGAGATGCTCTCGAGCCACTCCGAGACGCACTCCGGTGGGAGTGATGAGAAGACGTAGGTGCAGCAGCAGGAGGGACGTCGGCTGTCGGGCCAGTGGCGGAAGGAATGGAGGTGTCGTCAGAGGGTGCGGCGGAGTGAGAGGAATGTCGACTCATCTCTCTCAGACGTTGGTGGCGTTGGGTGGTAAGGGTCCGACTGGGTAGGTACGGCCTGGTCTGACCTAGTTGGTACGGCCTGGCCTGACCTAGGTAGGTACGGCCTAGCCGCACAGGCTGGTACGGGCCGTACCTAACTTAGGGTTTTGGTGTTGGCTGGTAAGGGCCGCACCAACTGGTACCAGTGACAGAAATTGGAATTTTGCAACCAAGTAACTCCTAAACCAGTACAAGGATGTTGCACAACACAGAACTGGGCTGGTAAGGATTAATTGGTACAAACTGGTACAGGTTTGGTGTCAGGTCAGAGAGGCCGGTACGGGCCGTACCTACTTGGTACGGGTTGGCCGTACCAAGCTAGGGTTTTGACAGAAAATGGCACAACCGAGAAAGGAAGAGAGAAATGGAAGGAAATGGAGAACAAGTACCAACCTAGAGATGTGGCGCGCGTCGGACTGGGGAGGTGGTGCTGGCCGGACCAGTGAGGTGGTGCGGGTCGGACCAAGGGGGGCGCTGGTGCTCCGGGTGGTGCTTGGTCGTGGCTCCTAGTGCTCGGGTCTGGAAGAGATGGGAAGTAGAAGGAGTGGAGAGGAAGAGGAAAGAGAATGGAGAGGGAGAGAAGAAAGAGAAGAGAGATGGAGAGAGAGGTGCGGCTGGGAAGGGGAAGGGGTACGGGTACGGAGGGTTTAAATAGAAAAAGGCGGCAGTTAATGCGTCGGTTCGCGTTTCTGACCTAGGTACGGCCTGGCCGTACCAAATTGGTACGGGCCGTACCAACCCTTCAATTTTCAGGCCGTACCAATGCGGTATTGCCTAGCCGTACCAACCTCTCAAATTTTCGTTTCTCTTTCTCGTGACTTCTCAAGCCGCTCGTGATGCAATGCAGAAGAATGAATGCATGTCTATCTGTTCCTAAGATGCAAAGTAGGTAAAAATGGCTTGGGCTGCCTCCCAAGGAGCGCTCGTTTTAGGTCTCGAGCTCGACCTTCTCTCTTCAGGCTTCGGTTGGAGATGGATCGGGTGGCATTGGGGGGAGTACCCACCTCTGAGGTCCACGAATCACTCGATCAAACTCTTGCATCAGATGAATCCGCAAGATTTCTTTCAAGTCCTTGATCGAGCACCTGATCGCGCTTTTGTGAGCTTTCAATTTCTCCAAGAGTGTAGCAGTCCGATCAGGTTGAAAATCTGCACTTATGATCACGGGACAAGATCTTTCTGGATCGAGGAACTCGTATCTGAGATTGGTTGGAAGAGGTTTGAGTTCAGGAGTCGGATGCTCAATCTGATCATTGACACGAGTCGCATCTGGGTGATCTGACTCGTGTGTTGTCGAGACGTCGGTCTTGGCAAGCTCCCCTTCAGTCCTCGTCTCATAGTGTGATGTACGGTCCTCGCGTGATCCATCCGACTCGCATCGGAGAACTTCCAGATCCTCAGGAATCGCATCTGCTGCACAGATTGACTCGCTCGCCTCGCTTGGCAAGAGGAATTCAGCGTCTTGGCGCAGCGAGTTGTTGACTTGTTCAAGGAAGTAGTCCTCGGCCAGATCAGTCAAGCACTCCTCTATCCCGTCAACCCGGAAGCATGTCTCAGAGCGTGACGGATATTTCATGGCGCGATCGATTTGGAACTTCACCTTCTCCCCTCCAAAGTTCAAAGTCAGGATGCCTTGCTTCACGTCAATTATCGCGCCAGCTGTGCTCAGAAAAGGTCGCCCCAGGATGATTGGGACTTCCTCATCTTCCTCCATCTCCATGACAACGAAATCGACGGGCACGAAGAACTTCCCGACTTGAACTGGCACATCCTCCACCACACCAAGTGGAAATCGGACTGAAGAATCCGCCAACTGCAGTGTCATCCTTGTGGGCTTGAGCTCCCCCACTCCTATGCGATCATAGATGGTGCGTGGCATGAGACTCACGCTCGCTCCTAGATCACACAGGGCTTTCTTAATTGTTGCCTTCCCAATGGTGCATGGAATGGAAAACTTTCCAGGATCGTCCAATTTGGGGGGTAGCTTGCTTTTCAAGATTGCGCTGCACTGCTCCGTTAGCTTGACTGTCGCGTGCCCCTCTAAGCTTCTCTTGTTGGAAAGGATGTCCTTCAGAAACTTGGCATAGGTGGGCATTTGGGTCAGAGCGTCGGCGAAAGGGATGGTGATGTGCAGCTGCTTGATGACATTTGCGAAGTTAGCGAATTGCTCGTTCAGTCTCGTCTCAGCTAATCTCTGGGGGAATGGAACAGGTGGCCGGTATGGAGGTGGTTTCTCGGCATCCTTCTTTTTCTGACGTCCTGACGCTTCGGATGGAGGTTGTGCAGGTCTTGCCGAGCTGGTGCAGTCTGCACTCGCTTGAGATTGGATGACCTCAGCTCGTTCTGGATTAACCTCCTTCAGTGGAATTGACACAGGGGTCGGGGTCACGTCAGGTGTCGCGTCAAGGATCGGATCAACTGTGCCCTCACTTGGCATTGGTGGCTCGTCGTATTGGGTCCCACTTCTCAGAGTGATCGCCTTAACCTCTTCTCTTGGATTCGGTTCGGGTTGAGCTGGAAGCTTCCCGGGTCGAGAATGGCTTGAGGTGACCATCTGGCTCAGCTGCTCCAGCAACTTGCTTTGGGCAGCCATTTGAGTGGTCATGCTCTGCATCTGCTCCCACATCATTTGATTCATCTTGCCCTGCTCGTGAGTGAAGTCGTTCACATCGGCAGGCGCAAATGACTTTGAGTGGTCAGAGGGAGCTGCTCGGTTGCCTTGATTGGGAAAGGAAGCGTTCTGGTAGAAGTTCCTGTTGCCATTGTTGCTGTTGCTGCTGCTCGAAGCTTGGGCTCTCCAATCGTTGTTGTTTTGAGGAGGGTAGTTTCCATTGTTGTTCGTCCGATTGTTCCAGTTGTTGTTGTTGTCGTACTGCGGCCTCTGGAAGCTGTTGTTGTGGAAGGGCGGTCTGAACGAAGAATTGTTGAAAGGCGCAGGGTTGTTCTGGTTCGGCCTCCAGTGCTGCTGCTCAACCGGATCCTTGGAGTAGGACCGGCTGAAGGGAGGTCTTGGGAAGAAGGAAGGCTCGTTGTTCAGAGAGTTGACCTGCTCACTCTCCTCGTCTTGTTGCACCAGCGGGCATTGCTCGTATGCGTGCCTCTCGTCTCCGCACATGACGCAGACTTGAGGTTGCTGTTCGACTGCCTTGACACTGAGCTTGTCCATCGCCCGCTGCATGGCGTCCATCTTGGCGGTGAGAGCTGTGATGTGATCGAGCTCGTACTTGCCTCCTCCTTGGCTACCTCCTTGGCCTCCTCGTGGTCGTGACGTGTCGCGGCCGGACCACTGCTGGTTCTGCGCCATGTCATCTATCAAGCTCATAGCCTCTAAAGGCTCCCTTGACATCAACGCGCCTCCCGCAACAGCGTCCACGTAAGCACGAGTGCTCTCATTCAGGCCGTCGTAAAACGTTTGAATTAAAAGCCAATCGGGTAAACCGTGGTGGGGACAGGAGTACTGCAATTCTCTAAACCTTTCCCACGCTTCATTCAGGGGTTCATCAAAAATCTGCCTAAAACTGGTCAGGTCTTGTCTTACCTTGGCTGTCCTCTTGTGAGGGAAAAATCTGGTCAAAAACAATTTGGACAAATCCCTCCAAGTCCTAACAGAGTCCCTAGGTAAAGATCCCAACCATTTTTTGGCCTTATCCCTAAGCGTGAAAGGAAATAAAGCAAGCTTTGTGTAATCAGCATTCTCACCGTTGGTCTTGATGGTCGTAATGCACTCGAGGAAGGTCTGGAGATGAGCGTGCGGGTCCTCGTGGTCAAGTCCGTGAAAGCTGTTCTGCTGCACCATATTGACAACCCCCGGATTGAAGTTCGGTTGCTGTCCTGGAATGTGTGGCAGTCGAATCGCACCTCGCGCATCTCCAGCTCTCGGCACGTTGTATTCTCGCAGCGTCCGAGGCATGAAACCATCAGCTTCGTCGTCAGTCATGCGGCCTTCTTCTTCTTCGCGCCTTTGTCGATCTCTTTCCCTGGCCTCTGCCTCCATTCTGAGTCGGGCTTCGTGGTCTGCCTCAGCCATCTCTTCAGGTACGGGTGTCTTGGTACGGGTCGGACCAGTCTTGGTACGGGTCGGACCAGTCTTGGTACGGGTCGGACCAGATTCGGTACGGGTCGGACCAGATTGGTGCGGCCTGGCCGTGCCTGAATTGGTACGGGCCGTACCAGGGGGTGGCTGAGCAGTCTCGGCTGAGTCTGGAGGAGTTTGGTCGAACAGGGGCCCCTTGCTTCTCAGATTATATTTCAACCTGTATTTTCCTGCAGGGGGAGGTTCAAAAGCCAGTTTTTAGTGATTTTGAATAAGAAAAAGCAAGAAAGATATAAGATAAAATCTAGATTAACTAAGTAAGGTAAAATCTAACTAGGCAATTGGTTACCGTCCCCGGCAACGGCGCCAAAAACTTGTTATGCGCAGAACGCAACGCAAGTTTCAGTACGCTTGAGAGCGTACCTTTTAAAACCACGTTAACACTCCACGAGTAAGGGATGCAAGTGCACAACCCCTATCGTGTAGTATATTCGGGTATCGATCCACAGGAACGGTTAATTGCGAGGTTAGATTCTATCAAACTCAATCAAAAACTAGAAGTGGAAAAGGTTTGGTTTGGTGTTTAATTTCCTAAAGGTTCAGATCAAACAATTCAAGAAGATGTAATAAAATGCTAGAAGAAATGTAAATTGTGTTTTGATTATGGATAAAAGGCGTTTCCAGGGTTTCAGACTTCATCTCTGATCTGCCTCTAGTGGTACGGCCCGTACCAATTTGGTACGGCTAGGCCGTACTTCACTTGGTAAGGCAAGGCCGTACCACCCTGGTAAGACCCGTACTGGCTTCCCAGAACAGAACCTACCAGTTCGAGTGAATGCATTCCTTTGCTAGTACCTTGTGCTAAACTCTTTAGAAAGGTTCAATAGACCATACCTAAGGTTCCTAACCCTCAACCATCGTTTGTTGGATCAAGATCTAGGTTGAAATGCAATTGATTGCCTTTTAGGGTTTCTACACCCTAGCTGGTTGATTGGAGGTCTAAGGCACCCTCTAATCTGTCGATTAGAGGAGAATTCAACCTTTCGGCTTCAATTCGAACTATTCTACCCTAAGCATTTGATTTGGATGAAAGATTGAGATGATCACATGACCTTGATAGGTTCGATCTAAACCTAGAGGCACATCATACAACAATCACAGCAAGCAAAGCAAAAGATATCAAAGAAGATCACAATCAATCAAACTAAAGAGTTCATACAAGATACAAGTCAAAGAAAGTCAAAACAAATCAAGATTCAATCTCTAACCCTAGAAACTAAAAGAACTACTCACAGCACATGATCTGATCTAAAAATACAATAAAAGGGAGAGAGATAGCCATGGATCGAAGGGATCGAGAGGAGGAAGCTAGATCCGTCGAGTTTCGCCTCTTTCCTCTTCCTTCCTTCTTGCTCTCAGCTCCTTAGCTCTCTTTCTCTCTCTTACTGTGCTCTCAAATGGATCTGGAATGGAATAGATGTCGAAATTGGAGAGCTCCCCGCTTTAAATAGCCTCTGCCAAAATTTGAATCTGTCAGGCCGCCTTCAAGTACGGCCCGTACCAAATTGGTACGGCCTGGCCGTACCAGGCGTGATGAGCTGAAAAATGGCTAAGTCTGGTAAGACCCGTACCAAGCCTGGTAAGGGCCGTACCTCATCATCTGAATCGCCGTTTCTTCGTGTGTTTTGCTCCAAACCTGCAGAAAACAAACAAACACTCAGCAGTAACCAATTCTAAACATATATCGATGAATGCACATGATTCTGGTGAATTAGGGCACGAATCTGGTACTAAACAGGCCTAAAATAGACTAAATATGCGAGGTATCAGTTGTCTTTCATCTTCTTCTAATTCTCTTTCATCTTTACTGGTTGTCTTTCATGTTCTAACTTATTTTGACTTTCATCTTCTTCAAATTGTCTTTC
>JAJGRW010000779.1:362097-546738 GCA_025461045.1 Carex parvula
AAATAGTTCCAAAATGTTTCATTCATAAACATAAGAAGGGTGACAGCAGTCTTTTTCCTCTAATTAATTAAACATAAGGGTGAGATAATATGCAAAATCTAAGTCCAAAATCCTACGTAATTCATCATCATTTTGACTCTGACCAGACGACCAATATAAGATGAAAGATAATTAGAAAAAAATAAATACAAACAGAAGAATAGAAATACAAATATTTGTAGATGAAAAACAACCAGTATAAGATGAAAGACAACTTGTAGAACATAAAAGACAACCTGTAAAAGATAAAGACAATCAATAGAAAATCAATGAACGACAACTATAGAACATCAAGACAACATACAAGATGAAAAAAAATCAAAGAATATGAAATAAACCAGTAGAAGATGAAAGACAACAAGTAAAATATGAAAGACGACCAGTAAAATATGAAAGACAACTAGTACAAGATGAAAAAAACTTGAAGAAGATGAAAAACTAGTAGATGTTGAAAAACAACTAGTACAAGATGAAAGAAAACTTGAAGAAGATAAAAAACAACTAGTAGATGATGAAAGACAACTAGAAGAAGATTAATAAAAATCAGTAGAAGATAAAAAACAACTATGAAAAAAAATTGAAATAGAAACATAAGAAAATGAAAGACAACTAGTAGAAATGAAAAACAACAAGTACAAGATGAAAGACAGCTAGAAAAAAAAATTAAATAGAATCAAAAGAAGATGGAAGACAACTAGATAAAGATGAAAATAAACTAGTATAAGATAAAAGACAACTACAAGAAGATGATATACAATTATAAGAAGATGTAATACAATTAGAAGATAATGAAAGACAACTAGTAGACGTAATTGTAAGAGCATTCTATTGATTGGATTGTGGGGAAAAGGGAGCTAAGTTTCTTTAACAATAGAAAATTTACACTTTTAATCTTTAAAATTTTAATTTTTACAAAAAAAATATCATTATTATCTTCCTTCATAAAATGAAATTACATGCATCCAACTTCTCTATTTCAATTTCATGTTTTCGCTCCTGATAATAATATTTTTTTTATTAAAGGACCCCTGTACATTCCAACATTTTTTCGACGTTATTCTCGAAAATTGAATATGCGCCATCTTGAAAGAAAGACGAGGGCCCGTACCACTGCACTAATCTTGTGGTTCTACTTCTGATAACAATTTAGTGTGTATTTTAAAAAGGTTTAAAATTGAGTTTGTAAGATTAAAACAACTTTCAAAACTTATTTTAAGATAATTTGACTTGATCACAATTGTACGAAATTTGTTACAATTATGTCTTAAATAAGTAAAAGTACAATCCGAAATGTAAAGTGTGTTGTGTAATTAAATATAACCAAAAGATAAAATATAGCTGGGAGATAATGAAAAATAGTAGACGTAATTGTGTATTAAATAATAGTCAGGGACTGACGTGCATCGACGGATTTTTTTTTAAAACATTAATTAAAATAATAAAAGTTAAAGAACCAACATGATTACCGGGTTTTCTACAAAAACAGTAAAAACCGAATAGGCTATTCGGTTAAGGGTTTTTTTTTGCTTCACCGAATAGCCTATTCGGTTTACAGGGCAATTTCTTCAGTTTGCAGGGCAATTCACCATAGAAAATCCATGAAATGGCTTAACCGAATAGCCTATTCGGTTTGGTATTTTTTTGGGCTTAACCGAATAGCCTATTTGGTTTAGGTATTTTTTTTTAAGACTAAGAAGAGCAAAATAAAGAAATTTAATACTGAAAATTTGATTTTTTTTATTTAAATTATTTGACTTCTTTTGATATATAATTAGCATATTTATACTAAAATACGCTAAATTACTTGAAATTATGTTGAATTATACTATATTAAGTTTAATTACACTAAATTACATTACATTACGCTAAAATACGGTAAATTACGCTAAATTACATATGAATAGGAACGATATCTTCACTGAAAAGGCGAAAAACGACGGCGAAACTTCAAACGGTCATAAAACGGCGCTTGAGTGTCCGATTTCAGCAAATGATCACTTTTTGGAAAACTTGCAAAAATACGCATGCGTCTATGCCCGCGATACGAGATTCCAAAATTCAGAATCACTAAAAAACTAAGGGAAGAGCCTCAAAACTTGAGTTGAAGTTTCTGATTAAGATTTTCATTTCTATTATTCAATCCAAGTAGCTCAGTAAATTAGTTACATAATGAAATTATAGAATACCAATTTTTACTATTTTTGAAATTTTTTTACTATTTTTTATGATTCATGAAAGATGGCACAAAATCGGTCTATTTTAGCGTGATTTTGTGTAGTTTAGCGTAATTAGCGGAGTTATTGTAATTTAGCGTAATTTAGTGTAATTCAACATAATTTATTGTAATACAGTGTAATTCAACATAATTTCAAGTAATTTAGTGTAATTTTTGTTATTGCTAATTATAAATCAAAAGAAGTAATCTAACAAATAATTTAAACAAAAAATTCAAATTTTTAGTGTTAGATTTCTTTATTTTGATATTCTTAGTCTCTAAAAAAAAAAAAAAAACCTAAACTGAAATGGCTATTCGGTTTAGGCAAAAAAAATCCCTAAACCGAATAGCCTATTCGGTTTAGGGGGTGTTACACGAAAAGTTACACAGTGCGGGAATTTGTTTTTGTGAAAATAGGGTAATCCGAATAGCCTATTCGGTGAAGCAAAAAAAAAACCCCCTTAACCGAATAGGCTATTCGGTTTTTACTGTTTTTGTAGAAAACCCGATAATCATGTTGGTTCTTTAACTTTTATTATTTTAATTACTGTTTTAAAAAAAAATCCTGCATCGACACAATAAGTAAACGTACAATCCAAAATGCATAAAGTTTATAGAGTAGAACTAGGGTGCTCTCGAGTTCACCAAGCCCTTGGTGAACTCAAGTTCAAAACTCATCGGATCGGCTTCAAACGACGAATCCGACCGTTGAAACCTGTCTACCTTACGAGTGATGCGTCTACATGCAAAAAATTTAAATTTTGAAATTAATTTTGCATAGAGTCAAGTGGTCAAAATTAGAAGGTTAATAAATTAATTTTAATGCATTCATTTTTTGACGTTTTTTGACTACTTGATTCTATGCAAAATTAATTTTAAAATTTAAAATTTTTGCATGTAGACGCATCACTCGTAAGGTAAACGGGTTTCAACAGTCGGATTCGTCGTTTGAAGCCAATCCGATGAGTTTTGGACTTGAGTTCACCAAGGGCTTGGTGAACTCGAGAGCACCCTAGTTCTACTCAAGTTTATAAAAGATATGTGATTATCTGAAAATTCTTATTAAGAATTATTGCGACAAAAGAAGAGTGTATATATAAAAGGGTAAATTTCGCTGGAGGTCACTAAACTTTGTCCTTTGTTACGAATTGGTCACTCAACTTTGATTTGTCCCTCCATAGCCACTGAAGTTTTAATTTGTCCCAATCAAGTCACCCTGTAACTTTTCCATTCAAAATATTAACGGAATATTCTCATTCCGTCCAAAATATAACGGAATATGCTCATTCCATCCAAAATTTTAACGGAATATACTCATTCCGTCCAAAATACTAACGGAAAAGTTATATTCCGTTAATACTTTGGATGAAAAAGTTATATGGTGACTTGATTGGGACAAATTAAAAGTTCAATGGCTATGGAGAGACAAATCAAAATTGAGTGACCAATTCGTGACAAAGGACAAAGTTTAGTGACCTCTAGCGAAATTTACCCTATATAAAAACTGCGGTCACACTGAAGAGCGAAGATGAATGTCTTGTTAGAAATGTTTGTTCTTTTGTTTGGCTTTATTTTATAAGTTCATAAAGAAAAGGTACAGTATACCGTGTGGCTAATATTAAATATTCGACCAAATAGTTTAATATCCGAGTTCATAAAGGAGTATTTAATTACATGTATTCCTGACGATAATTATATATAGATACATGTTGCTTAGGCCAGCAACTCAACCAAACACTTCTTTGGTCGGAGCAGCAGTACCAAATGTACCATGATAAAGCAACGCCAAACCCAAATAGTTAGTACAATGAATCTAAGCAGTAGTACTGTGCCACTATATGTGCGTACTACCCAATTCAGGTTTTAAACATCTTCAATTCGTTTCGAAATGGAGACCATTGTAATTTCTTTTTTTCGAAATGGACATGGGCACTGTTGTTTCTTGTCCTGATCTTATAAATTGAGTTTAATGCTTTAATCCAATTATGCACATAAAGTGATAAAATCATAAATAGATAAAACAAAAAAAACAAGATCTTATTTTATTGAGCACAGTAATTTGGACTTGTTATAGACACGGGGCCGAGGGGCACCACTAGGGGTGTTCATGGTTTTTGCTTGAAACCGAATCAAACCAATTTAGCATTGCAACCAAACCGAACTGAACTAAAGTTTTATTTCGGTTTGTTCGATTTGTTCGGTTCAAATCAAAATATATTATTTTTTTATTTAAAGCAATTGATTTATAATAAACCGAAGTATATTAAGAAATAAACCGGGATATTAAGAAATAAACCGAAGTATTTAAAGCAATTGATTAAGAAATAAATCGAAGTATTAAGAAATAAACTAGAGTATTAAGAAATAAACCGGAGCGGTCCGGACCAAATTCATAATATATAAAAGTTTGGTCGGTTCGGTTATTTCGGTTTTGAAAATTTCCAAACCGAACCGAAACCAAAATCATAATTCGGTTTTAAAAAGCAAACCGAACCGAACCATTAAACCAAAAACACCGACCGTTTGGTCCAAACTAATTCGGTTCGGTTCAAAACCAACTAAACCGGACCCAATGAACACCCCTAGGGACCATAGAAAGGTAGGGATGTGTCCAGTATTATATAACTGGAGCGAAATGAAGAAATGTATTACCTAGCCACCTAGGTCGTCAAAGTCCAAAAAATCTATTGTACTCCTTCCCTGGCTGTGGCTGTACTGACCTTTGCGAACGAGAAACACAAATAACAGAGGAGGCATGAAGTAGTACATAATCAAAAGAAATATGATTATAAAAGCGTGCACAAGTACATATATGAATCCATTGCGATCGCAATTCTCCTTCATCGCAAGTCACAACACAAATCGTATGAGAGGCAGAGGCACGGTGAGTGCGTGTCGCGCGTTATAGAGAGAGAGAGAGAGAGAACGGAGATAAGACAAGACAGGGATGAGGTCGAGCATGGGATGTGGCTATCAACAATTACATCCACGTGGCGGAGTGCTATTGGCTGGTTATTGAGATGGGAAAAATGCAAGGCGTGTTGGTGCCCCGTTCCCTGCACTGCCTCTTCCCTGGCTTTTGCTTTTGCTCTTGCTCTCTCTCCCTCTCCCTCTCTCTCTCTCCGTGCGTGCGTAGAGAATATAACAAAAACAAAAACAATTATATATTTTTTTTTAATTCGAGGCTAAGTATCTTCTTTCTTTTTTGTTTAATCATGAGAATGAAATGCAGACAAAAATTCTCTTGCCTTGCAATTGAAAAAGAAAATTAAAGAAAATGACAGATTGCTGGATGAAAATGGACTGGACATTGAGGAAATTATGGTGTGCATCAAATCGACTGGATAGAATGTATATGGTACCACCTCCAAATTGTGTAGTACTTAATAAAAATAATTAGGAATTGTACCAGCTCGCTCTACATTTTTTTTAAAACCTTCACAGCTTTAGCTGCGAAGTTGTGAGAGGAAATAAAACTCTCAATCTTTAAGTAACCAATAATTTTAGAATTTTCTCTTAACCAACTGTGCTAGATTAGTAGACTAATTGTCACAAACTGAGGGCTGTTAACTAATCAATTAGCTTATTAATTTACTGTACTAATAGCCGACACAAATTAATAAGCTAATTGATTAGTTAATAGTCTTCAGTTTGTGACGATTAATCTACTAATCTTCATCAATTCTATGTGCCCCAAGCTACATTTTGTTTTGTAGGCTCCAGATTTAAGATGGAAACAATATCACATGAGTGAGCCTATGGTGCTATGCATAGCAAGGATGGCTAGTGTCTACGGCTCAATATGGTAATTTTTAAAATTCTAACGGTCGATCCAACCGTTCAATGTGATAACCATATGAATATGTACTTGCAAACTAATTTTTATATTTTTTTACATTTTTTTACTATTTTTTTAAATAGGTAGAATTTTGATGGTCCAGAATTTTCAAAAAACACTAATTTTTCTACCTATCTAAAAAAATAGTAAAAAAATTCAAAAGAAATATAAATTTTAGTTTGTAAGTACATATTCATATGATTATCACATTGAACGGTTGGATCGACCATTAGAATTTTAAAAAGCACCATATTGAGCCGTAGTACACTAGCCATCCGTGTTATGCATAGCACCATAGGCTCACTCATATCACATTCTCTGTGCCTCAAGCTACATTTTGTTTTGTAGGTTTCAGATTTAAGATGGAAACAGTATCGCATTACCAATACACCTTGTTTGGATGGAGAGTAGAGGAAGGGATGGAATGGAAACAAAAGAAATTTTCTCTCGAATTGTGTTTGGTTGACAAAATTATATCGGAGATAAAGAGTACATAAGGGAAAATGTTTAACCTTACATACTTGTAATTAATAGAATAGTTTTTTCTTCCAATTTGGAGTGTAATTGATGGAAAAAGAATTAATGCAAATATTTAAAAAACAAGACACAAATGCCCAATCCTATATCTTATCTATATAATTATCATCAAAGTTTATTTGTCACAAATATACTGCAACTACTAAATTTCTTATTAAAAACCTTCTAAATTTTAATTAACCAAACAATAAATAAGACGGAAAGGAAAGTTAAGTTTATTTTTTCTTGTTAATTATCCAAACACGAAGAAGTTAAATATAATAATCTTCTTTTCTATTCCATTCCATTTCATCATATTTGTCACCTTCTCTCCCTTTCTCTACTCTCCATCCAAACAATTTAAAAGTTGCTCTGCTGTTATTCCAAAAGAATAACATATGTTGTTATTCTGGTCTCAATTGTTGATCTTTATTAATATTTGCGCAAGAAAAATTTGAACAGTTGAGATCGAAACTTAGGCACTGTAAAATATTACCCTCACTTTACGGCTTGAGAAGCAAGTACGAGAGGAATCGCTAGGAGAGGAGAGAGGCACACCGAGAAGAGAGAAAAACCCAGAAGTAGAGTGGGAAACGTGCCGTGACTAACACGCCGTGACTTTGGTTTCGTGCCGTGCCGTGCCGTGATTAAGTCAATTTTTCACGTGCCGTAACCAAAATGTTAATGGGTGGTCACGGCACGCGAATTGTCACGCTACGTGAGTCACGCCGTGCCTAAATGTGCGTGACCATACGTGACTCGCGTGACCCACGTGACCATTTAATCATAATTTAGGTTAGTTTATTCAAGATTTACCATTAAATCAATATGTAATAGTTCTAATTACACGTGACTCGCGTGATTACGTGTCGTGCCGTGCCGTGACTAAATTTTTCACGTGCCGTGCCGTGCCGCCCCAAAGTTTCAAAAGATGGACACGGCACGCGAATAGTCACGGCACGGAACACGCGAGTCACGGCACGTAAATGACACGCGTGCCGTTCTGTGACGGAGCCGGCTCCGCCGTGCCATTTTTCCCACTCTACCGAGAAGCATATCGAAGATAATTACTGGGAGAGGAGAGACAGGAGAGAAGTCGCTTGGAAAAATTAGAAGATTTTTGAGAAAAAGAGAACATGAGTGATTACCGTCGCTCGGGAAGGGAGAAATTCCGCCTTTTTTTTTTCCTACCGGAATAGCCAAAAATCAGGGAATCGAGATAGCAAGAAATTAAGGATTACCGTATGTATTCCTTTGCGAATTTTACCAGACGCAGTAATTACATTCCAAGGAATTATAATACCAGAGAATAATCTTCTAAAAGTATAAACCAAATGCCCCCTAAGAGAGAAATATCCTATCCATGGATAAGTGATAACAATTTAACAACATTATTTGACAATATTTTCAATTATTTTTTAATCAATTCAAAGGGCTTTTATAATAGAAAATTTCTGTTGTGTTCTTATATGTTAAATTTGAAGCGAGGGGTTAAATTTAATTTATTGAAAAGTTCAAATCATGCAATTGATGAAGCACAGAGCAAATTTATCATTTTTGTATATGCCTGATGCATGTCACCTCATTAGTCATTGCAAAATACTATAATTGGAATTTTCATTTCATTATGAAGATTATCAACGGATATTTTTATTTCTTGATAACAATCTAAATAAAATCAAAAGTAAGAAAAAGTATCGGATCTAATTCAACGAGACCCGTTAAGAGGCGATTTTCAAAGCGCCATAGGCGATTCACATGGCGATCACTAGAGCAGTCCCTGAAGGCGATGGATGGTTCCAGGTGGTCAGCCGTCGGCAACACAACTCACCCCCACCAGGGAAGGCTCAACAATGGCGCAGCCGATGGCCCAAAGCAAGGTTCTCACACCAACACTGGAAGGGTTTCTCTTCTCAGCAGAGGGAAGGTTCACACTTCACCCAACAGGGCAGGTATGCACCCAACAAGGTCTACACCCAACTAGGCAGGAATGCACCTAAAGGTACGCACTTTTCTCAAAGGAAGAAAGCCATTAATTACACCTCTCCCCATCCAATCAACACAGCTACTAACCCCATTGAGGCCCTGTTCCCGTACTACAACGCCACTAGACCCTCTTCTCACATTAATGGAGCTCCACTGAGCATTAATGGCTCAAGCTTCTTTAACAATGCTACAAATTCATTACTCCACTGTGGCATTCAGACTAACAGCATTAACTCCAACATTCCTCAATTCACTGCTGCGATGGCAAGGAAGAAAAATCCTACCACTAACCCCACACATTCAATGCACCAACCACCAGCTACCAACCCCATCAACTACCCCCCCCCACCTCTACCCATTTCGAACCCCACCCCACATAACCCGCCATCTACTACTATCCCCTCTTACTCATACGCCCATGCGGCAGCCTCCATCCACTACCAACCTATATGCCCCCTCAACACTACCCAACGCTACCAAAGCCCCCCATGGCAACACTTCATGGAACACGACCCATGGCAAGCTCCGGTGCCGGCAGCCCTCCCCAATGAACTGATACCTGACCCGTTACCGCTACCCCCGGAGCCGAACCACCCGAGGTAGAGAGGCAGATGCTACAACTGCCTCGAACTTGGCCATGACCAAAGCGGCTGTCAAAGCAATGAGCGAGTCTGTGCAAACTGTTGGGCTAAGGGCCACCAAGCTAAGAATTGTCCTAACCTTAACCGGGTTGAGCCAATGCGACCCCGGGGAAACTTGGGGGAAGAGGCGTTGCCTCCCAACCGGCCGCTGGTTCTCAATGCATACATCCCGGAAACTAACCAGATGAAACACGATGCTGTGGAGTTTAATCGAGCACTAGTGGTAGACGCGAGACTTAGGCCACACACAGCCTCGGGGCTATTCAGTCAGTTCTCATGTCCACATGTAGGTCTGAAATTCCGTTTCCTGTTACTCACATGGAAGGTACACAATACCTTCTCCTGCTACCGCCGGGTTCGGACCGACAGCGGTTCATGGAATACCACACCCAACAGCTCCAGGAATTAGGCTATGTGTTGTACCCTTGGTCACCAGTCATTAATGGCTACGTTAATAACCTCAAGTATAAGGTGTGGTTGGAACTCCGACGACTATCACCACTGGCATGGACCATCGACGATCTGGTAGCGGCAATAAGCACCTTCGGGGTGGTCTTAGACCACTCATCCATGTCTAAGGTATCATCCATTGAAAGGATGTTTGTCGCTGCTGCGGTAACCGACCTTTCTAACATTCCCCGCTACATATGTATGTGGATACGAGGCATTTCAAGACCAGTAGGGGTAGTAGTTCATAGTTGGTTAGAGGAAGCTATCCCTTTCACTCCCCCCGAAGAGTTCTTCAAAAAAGTTCATGAAGATAATGTACGAGCCGTTACTGCCTATGTGCCAAATTCAGTAGGGTGCGGGGAAATTGCGGTGGAATTCGACACTCTCCTACTGGTGTGGCGGACTCTGGAGCCGGGTATAGAGAATGACAAGGTTGAAAAAACTCTAAAAACGAGCCCCCTGTTTGCAAAGCACACTGCCATGCTGACATCCCAGCAGCCGGCTCAGGTACAAAGGGAAGCTCCGTCTGTTCAAGGCCACAGCAGAGATGAGTCACCCGACCCGAGTGCAGAGAGAATTAGAAAAGGGAAAGACAAAGAGGGAGAGACGACACCGCACCCCTCCGTTTCTACCCCAACTGGAGGGGTTAAAAGAACCCGAATTAATGTCGCTGCAGAGAATATTTTGCACGACTGTACTGTTGCGCCAAAAGCTGCTCCTAACGGCCAAACACATCAAATTACAGCTGGAATAGTACATGCACCAGACAGCCACCTTCAAATTCAAAATCCCACCCCTTCACTCAACACCCAGCCTATTAAGCTCACAAGCCCAATTACCAGGCCCAATAACTTCACTCACTCATTCCCACCCCTCAGCCACCCGCCAAGCCCATTAATAGATCGGGCCATAGGCCTTGTTAACCGCAACACAACCCAAGCCCCACCTTCAGCCCAACGCACGCCCCCAGCTACAGCCCAACGCACGCCTCCACCTATAGCCCAACTCACGCCCCTCAACCAAATCCGTAGCCCAGCCACCTCCTCCAACCGACAACACACTCCTCACGGCCTGGCTAACCGACCACCGCAGATTCCCAATTCAAACCCGAACTATGAACACATCCCTTCATCCCTCTCTAACCAGAACCGATATCACCTCAGTCAAGCCCCGGGCTTAAGGATCTCGACCAAAATCCCAACCCTTTGCCAAGCCAGAGAACTGAAGATACTGACGTCGAAGGAACCGCACAAGGCATGATCACGCTTACCCCTGAACACAATGAAGATGATCCCTTTGAGTGTGAAGATGCCATTTATGAAATGCAGGAACTGCCGCTGCGGTACTCACCAGAGAGAGAGGAAGACCTATCCGAGCACTATTCGGCAATATCACCACCAAGAGATCCCAACATGGACATACCGGTTGACTCGGTCATATCTTCGCCTTTCAATGAATATATGGTCGAGGTGGCAGCTTATCAAGCAGAAATAGAAAGGCAGGATCAATTAGATGCAATCGAATCGGCTAGAAAGATGAGGAAGACATTCGCGAACAGCAGGCACAGTTAGAGGCCACCCAAAGGGGGACGGGAGTGGCCGATCATACCCAAAATAATCAGACTCAAGGTCCAGCATCCCCACCAGTAAGGCAAAGTGAGCGGCTTAAGGGGAAAAGTCCAATTAAAACCTATTCTGTCAAAAGGAAGAAGGCTCTTAAGTTGGCAGAGGCAGGGGAAACATCCATCAAGGCGGGGCTGCCAAACTCGGACTTGGTCCGATCACTGCAGGTTGATAACCTGGCGGCCTCTCCAATGCAAGAACATCTAGCAAAGGAGATCGACGGCTACTGCGGGGTTCTGTCCGATAATCTCCAATCCGTGGTGGGTGTCGATCTTGGAGAACAACACAATCCTATAGCAGCCAACAACGAAGGCATTGAGGAGGATCGCATGGAAGAAGATAGTAATGAGCTTGATGATGATGCTCAGGGCGAAGAATTGGTCCTTAGTGCGCTCGACTTTGATAGTGAGGATGAAATGACCGACGAAGAGGAAGAAGGAGAGTCTGATTAGGTCAGAGATGATAAACCAAGAGGTCCGATATTATGTGGGGACTGTATCTCATTAGGAGATTTCTGTGTTACTTTATTAATTTACTTCCTTGTGCAAGCACCAATCAAAGTGCCTTTTGTGTAACTCATGAACTTATGAATTTAACCTTTTCTTTAAATTTGCTTAATTGGAATGTGAGGGGCCTTGGAGATAGGACTAAATGTGATGTAATCAAGGATTTGGCAATCGAGGCTAATCCAGACTTAATATGCTATCAAGAGACTAAATGGAGTGAGTGCTCGATTTTCCGTGTGAGGCAAACATGCCCCGCGAAAATTAGCCTCTTCATCACACTTAATGCACAAGGATCACGAGGTGGAATACTGCTCGCGTGGAGCTCTGTATTTCAGCTCATTGATTCCTTTCAAAACAATTACTCAACCACTGCCATCTTAAAAAGAGATCATTTTACATTCATGTTTACGGGTGTATATGGGCCGCAGGGTGACAGAGAAAAAATTGAGTTTTTAGAGGAGATTAAGAATTTACGGGAACTAAACGACCACCCTTGGGTGGTTGCGGGTGATTTTAATATCATCAGAGAAATTTTTGAAACCACAGGTGAACCGACCAATTTAGGGGTCATGCAAGCACTCAACCACCTCATCGACGATGCAGGCCTCATTGACGTCCCACTCAGAGGAAGGCTATTCACGTGGTCCAACAAAAGACCTAACCCAACCTTTTCCCGCCTGGATAGAGCCCTCCTTTCACACCACTGAGAAGACCTAGGTACCTCTTACACTATGAAAGACCTTTCGACAACTACCTCGGACCACGTGCCGTTACTGCTCACTATCCAACCTCACATACATAGACGGAAGAGAACTTTCAGGTTTGAAAATTTTTGGCTACGGTACCCAGAGGTGCATCAGGTAGTCAAACGAGCATGGGAGATACCGCCCGCCCATGGCCAATCACCAGCATGGAGGTTCAGGCAGAAAACCATCGAAACTCAGCGTCAGCTGACGGCATGGGCACAGGAAAAATTTAAAAATAGAGATACGCAACTGACTAGATCTAAGTGGGTACTACAGCAACTGGACAGGGTGGAGGAAAGAAGGGACCTCAACACTGTCGAGTTCAGACTCAGAATCCGACTGCGGGAGCATGTTTACAAATTAGCGGGAGACCGCGAAATCAAGTGAAAGCAGCGATCCGGCTCCAATTGGCTCAAATTGGGTGACAAGAACACCAAATATTTTCATGCGGTGGCCAATGGTAGGAAAAACACCAACTCAATCTCGGGTCTGCAAACACGGCAAGGAATGCCGATCCCGGATAACGACCTCCACAACCATATCCATAGTCACTTTCAGAATATGCTTGGGCAAAGGGGGCCACGGTGTAGGCCGTTTGATTTGACAGGATTAGTGGGGCCAAACATAATGGCAGCTCTACAGTCCATGGATGGCACGGTCACGGAGCAGGAAATTCTGGAAGCGGTGAATGCTATGCCAAGAGACAAAGCAAGCAGGCCAGATGGACTACCCATCGAATTCTTCAGGACTTTCTGGCCAATATTCAATGCCAATGTGGTCTCCCTCATAAAGTATGTCTTCGAAAGAGGGGGTAATGTAAGGTGCCTGAACCGAGCAACCGTCGCTCTCATACCAAAAAAGCAACTCCGGTGCTAATCGTGGATTATAGACCAATCAGCGTCATCAACACGATAATCAAAATCATCACCAAGATCATGGCTAACAGACTCCAACCGCACATCCATGAACTGGTGGATACGAACCAAACAGCTTTTGTCAAAGGCAGATCCATGATGGAATCGTTCCTAGTCACCAGGGAACTTCTCGCCTTCTGCTCCAAACAGAAATTACCGGCAATACTGTACAAGGTCGACTTTGAGAAGGCATTCGACACAGTCGACTGGTGCTTCTTGACCAATTTACTGATAGAGAGGGGCTTCCCTCCAAGGTGGTTATCAGCAATGTTGGCATTACTCCGTACTTCCAGTTCATCGGTCAGGGTGAATAGGGCCCTGACTAGCCATATCATTCACAAGAGAGGCCTGCGACAGGGCGATCCATTATCACCGATGCTATTCATCTTGGTGGCTGACTCTCTTAGTAGATTCCTACATAATGCACAGCCGGCTATGGGGCCACATGTCTTCCTTGAGACAAGGGCTATTCAGTTTGCGGATGACACGGTGATTATATCCGAAGCCCACCCAACCTCGCTGAAAGTCATCAGTCGGATCCTTACGGTCTACGCAGAGCTATCTGGGCTAAAGATTAATAGAGCGAAGAGTGCTTACATACCAATAGCACTATCGCCGCACGCAGAGGCGATGATCACGTCAATACTTGCATCACAACCGACACAACTACCGGTCAAATACTTGGGGTTGCCGCTCACACTCAGAAAACCGAGGAAAATACACTTCCAACCAGTGCTGCAGGTAATAAGAAGCAGGATTGAGGGTTGGAAGGCTAACCTGCTGTCTTATGGAGGTAGAATAATACTCGTAAAATCGGTTCTGTCAGCCATACCCCTTCACTTCATGCAAGCTTTGCGGTTGCCAAAGGGGGTGGTTAAACAAGTAGATAGGATGAGAAGGAGTTTTCTGTGGAGGGGAAACCAGATATGCAACGGTATCAATTGCTTAGCAAATTGGGAATTAACGTGTGCTCTAAAAAGCAACGGAGGCATGAGTATCCTGGACCTAAACCGCCAGAATGAGGCATTGTTGCTAAAATGGATCTGGTGGTTGCAACAATATCCTCACGGTCAATGGGCCCAGACTCTCGGCCACCTATATGGCATCACGGATGAAGTAAGCCTGGCACAACATGCGTCGGAATCCTTTTTTCTAAAAGATCTGGCAGCCCTACAGCCATTCTATACCGACTCGGCCAGGATGCAGCACAGTCAAACTCAGCGAGTGTGGCGGTGGAACAATAATGGTATGTTTACGGTGGCCTCGGCGTACCTGGCTCTTCATGACACGGGAGTACAGTCCCCATCCCACACTGCTCTCTGGAAGCTCAAAGTACCAATGAAAGTGAGGGTATTTCTCTGGCTACTATTGTCTAACAGGATCCTGACCCAAGAAAACCTTATCAGACGTGGCTGTCAGGTCAACACGGGCTGCAGGATGTGTGGTAGCCTCGAAGTAGAAACATCGAGTCACATTATGTGGACTTGCCCGTTTGTCAAGGGGTTCTGGCAGGGCCTATGTGCACAGCTAAACCTACCAAGGCGGACAGAACGGAACTTCGACGAAGCATGGCGGAACGGCCGCACGAGTTTGCAGGGAAGGGCTAGGAATCGGTGGGACACGGCATGGGCGGGAGGTTGCTGGACAATGTGAAAGAGAGAAATAGAAGAACATTCTCTGGAACGAGCAAACCCGCACGAATATTAATAGATGAAACTACAACTAACCTACATAACTGGGAACTCTTTGTGTAAAAAGCGGGGGGGGTAGGGGGTGTTGGATCTGGCAGGGGCATACTGCGTGCTCCTAGCAGTGCTTTTTTCTAATTAATTTTAATTATGAGTTATAGGGTACTGTACTGTACATTATAAAAAATTTCTCAATATATTTCGTTGCCGACAATTGTCGACAACCTTCCAAAAAAAAATCAATCTAAATCTAAGCAAGACATAAAAGAAATTTGACTTCACATCTGCCGCCTCTTTTTGATGGCAAAGTTGATCGAACTAATATTCTTGTCAGATTTGAATTAACAATCCTGTTTTGCCACTTATGGTTTTAATGTAAAAAGGGAGAAAAGATAATAATGAATTATTTTGCTTTGGCACAGCATTGAACCGCAAGCAAACAAGATTTTTTTCTCTACGAAATAATAATAAAAATATTTGATAGCTGTGGTCTCCAACTCTCCATGACTCCATGCAGCCTTGAGCCTTGAAGGTTGTCACTGTTGGACGGTTGGTTCACAGCACCACATTCTCCACCATCCTTTAATAAATTTATTTAGGTGTGTGTTATGAACTTATGATAAATAAATTCATACTTACTCTGCAGTACTGCACCTTTCCTTTAAGATTTAACACTGTCAACAGTACTAGCTAGCTAGTCAAAACATTAATCCGGCTTAGTTTGGAGACATTAATTAAGCGTGTCACCAAAATTAATTGGTATTAGGAATATAACACACAAATAGTTCAATTATTTAATATCCTTGTTTGGTTATGCCTACTCTCTCAGTAGGATAATATTAATATATGATATTGAAGTGAACTTGAAGCAACAAAGATTCTCACGTCATGTGACGGCCATTTTTTATTTTTTTTCTCAATCTCTTTGAGCATGAAAAAAATATCTCATTCTGACTATTGACCTTAGTTAGATTTTTATTAGCACATGAACTTTTTTTTAGTTATTAATCACTTCTTCAAAAATCGCTTTGATTTTCAACAATGATTTGGAGGAGGTTGATACCAAAATATTTAAGAATCTTTTCAAAATATTTTAAGAACTCAGAATGTTGTGTTGGTAACAAAATTATGGTGTCAATATCACCACCTTACTTTGGATGGCAGAAGGGAAGAGAATAATTATAAGATAGTATTATGTTGAAAGTAAAAGAAAGATTATTGTTTTTAAATTATCACTACAAAGAGATAAATATCAAAATGTAATAATTGAATGAATATTAAAGAACTAAACCATGCGTAACACTTGAAAATTTCAAACTTAAAGTCATTAGGTACGAACGATTCCTTGTTACCAACTTTTTATTCAACCAATAAATTAATAAATGTCTCCAAAACCTTTGGAAAAGAATTAGCAGTATTCTATTCTCTCCACGTACGTCAGTGCAGGTGATTCTTTTAATTTATCATCTGTCAAGATTGGATTCTTAGTCTTGACTTCCTTTAAACAACATCTACTTATTGCTTTCTTTTCTTTAATTCTTTTTCATCAAGAGCCATATTTTTTCTTTTTTCCTTTTGCATTATTTCTCAAGAATTTTTTTTTTTCTGTAAGTATCTTCAACCCATTAACTATAAGAAATAACAACAATAAGTTTTAATTTAACAAATAAAATAAATAATCTATACATGTTTTGACAACAATGGATTGATGCAAATAATAAACTTAAAGGGGTGCATTAGCAAAACACTTGACAAATATTGTATCTTTAGTACTTAAAAAATAATATCCTTCTATCTATCTCGAATAGATATGATTGTTTAATATGGGATGATGTACTGGGTACTTGCAAGCAACATCTATCCTGATGTTTGTCCCTTTATTTCTTATACATACTTATCAGCTTATCTGTTTCCACATCGACATCATATCGGTCGCCTTTGATCAAACACCTTCACATTATTACATATATATGACACAAGAATGTATATATTGGTGATATATGTGGTGTAATTGTGTAATAACCCACATCCAGAAAATAATAACATAATCAATAATAGAGTATCTCATACTCTCCAAGTCTTGACTATAAGTACTTAGGTAGGTGTCCCTCTAGGAAGCATTCTCAAAACACTACCTCCTAAAAAGGGACAAAAGGATAGAAAACTCTTAAGGGAATGAGGGATTGTGAGAAAGATTGTTCAAATTATAACTCAAAATGGAGCCAAGAAGAGAACAAATTATTTGAAGTTGCTTTGGCAATCATAGATGAAAAATGCCCCAAGAGATGGGAATGGGTTGCTTTCATGATTGGAAATAAGAAGACTGCAGAAGAGGTGCAAAAACATTTTGAAATGTTATTAGAAGATTTGAATTTCATTGAATCTTGCTCCTTGATTGATCACAAGCATGATCTGGAGATCTCAGATGTAAGTTCCTGCCATCGGCAGGATCAAGAGCAGAGGTAGTATATTTTACACTCTACTTTTCTTTAGTTCGTCTTAATTAAATTCTGACCATGTTATTTTAACAAAATTACAAAAAGGTTGCAATCAGTTGCAAAAATGAAAATTTCGGTTTTATATTGGCAAATAAGCTAAAAACTTAGTTATAGTTTACACAGAAAAGGAAGTACTAGCCAGCAATCCAGTTCAGTGCTATCAAAAAAGCATACATGAATTTTTATTTATTTGTTTATTCATTCATTTATAGTAGGATGCTTGGAGAAATAAGCTTTGCTTGACGTTGGTAGATGACAGGAGTTGCTGATGTTCTCAGATATCATGTATAAGAGAAGCTAATGCTATTTGTAGATGTTTCATATGTGAAAATGTAACTTGTTTCTTAATGCTTAGATTTTGAGATGAATTTCAATGTTACTTTTTATAGAAAAAACACGTCTCTACAAATACTGTAACTGAATTGATGTCGCAGGATCGCTAATTGATATTACATAGATTTAAAATTGCACAGAGCGGATTAGCTCTGTCACTTGAGAGCACAAGAATTTTACAATAATGAACAAGGATAACATATTCTTTCCTAGAAAAATAGTTTAAGTAACATTTTCTGTCAATACTACAAATCCTTTTTCACTTTTCATAAATAGCTAGCTAATATGCAAAAGGAAATTACATCATCAGCAAAAGAGAAGAAAATTGCAAGAAAAATAGTTTTAGTACATAAAAGAATTATTATCTAAGGCTTCCAAATTTTCATAATGCAATCCTCGCCATAGGTTACCACCAGATTCCTATGTGGGTGGTGAGTTATCCCAATTGCATCTTTCTCGTGCACCTAAAAATTTGATATGCCAAAAAAAAAGACTAAGCCGACATATAATAACAATAAATTAAGGAAATATTTGTCTGTGCCCATGCAGAACCTCAAATTAATGGACGCTTGCAACATAACATCTCAAAGCCCCTAGAGAAACATTTGGAATGTTGCATATACCCAGTTTTCTTCAACATTATTTTCCAAAAAAATGAAAAGAAAATATCCCTTTAGTTTCATCCTCATTTGTTTATCAGCTTGGTATGTTTATATTTGGTTCTTTTTCAAATGGTTCAGATGATATATATTAAAAAATGAAAGATGGTATATGCAGTTCAGTCCTATCAAAACAAGATAAAGACTTGTGGCCACCCTGAAAACCCCCAAAACTTCATTCATAGCAACACTTTACAAGAACAATCTTACACCAATAGAACTTGTTCATATTGAAATAAAATGTTGTTGCATTTTGTAAAAGTTAATGAAGTGGGGGTACACCGGTATTTTAGATTTTTGGGGGTACTAAATAAAAAGCTGCAATTACAAAAAGGAAAAGGAAAGGGTAAATAATGAACAAACCTTCATCAAATGCTCCAGCTTGCCTGATTGATGACTAAAACAATATATATTCCTGAATTTTTTTTAAAGAAGTACGTAAATAAAATTCCATCTAACAATAATTTTTTTTAAATAAAAGAGAGCTTTTACATAAGTATCAGCTGTCTACGAGAACATTAATTATTGGGTAATAACCTTTTTTATTATTTTCCAAATTGTTGTATTGGATAAAACCAAGCTTACTTGCAACAAAGAAAAAAACAAAGTTGGGGAAATGGGTAAAGGGACGATGAGTACCAGTAAATATTTTGCAAGTTGCAATTTGTAACAAGAATAGAATATCTAAAGAAAATTCATACATGTCTTCACCAATACAGTATATCCAATCGCCTTTAGGCGAAACAGATGCAGCCACGAAATCTCCTCCTTCCCTTTTACCAGATGAAAAGCTTTTCACCACCTGTTAAAGCATTTACCAATGATTAATATTTTTTTTTAATCAACAAAAGAGCAATCTTATTTTCTCAAGACAATTTTACCTGGCCTTGGAGAGTCATGATGTAAATTGAAGAAGTTTTATTACATACAACAATATGTTCAGGATTCTTTGGGAATATATGCACCGAGTTTATGGAAGCATCTCCTCCCTGAGAGTTAAAAAAAAAAAAATGAAAACAACAATAAAAGGATGTAACCAAAGATATAGACGAACCGAAATAATAAAAATCTGTAGTACAAGAAGTACCCTCAATGGAGGTGGAGGCTTGAAAGTTTGAATGCAATCTGTAGTTTTCATGTCCCACACCTTCACATAGGCAGCAAAATTAACACAATTTACTTCATAAAATTAAAACTAATTAGAAAGAAAATAAAACTTGCAATTGGAAAATAATAAAAAAAATTAATAAAAGGATAAAAACAAATTTTGAAAAGATGAGGAGACCTTGACAGTACAATCACTTGAGGCAGTGATGACACGGCCACCATCATTTGTGAATATGGCATAGTTTACATATGAAGTGTGTCCTCTAAATTCTTTCAACATCTTTCCAGATTTCAAACCATGAATTCTACAACCAATAACATCAAATTTAATGTCAAAACACAAATCCACCTTTACTGAGGCAACAATATGAACAAACTAAAATTGCCTTAGTTGATCTTTTTTTTTGGACATTTTTGAAATTGGGAGGTTAATCAAGGACAATTGGGCTAGAATGAGGCTTCAACGCAAAACTTGGCTTAAATGAGCTAACTTGGAGAAGTTCAACCAACAACTTAAGTGTAAATACACACAAAGCCCAGTTTCTCTCAAAACTTGTAGCTTAACCCACAAATCTCACACTCACAAATAAGATAAGAGCAGTGGGTGTTGCATACATGTGATGTACTGCTGTAACCAATCAATGAACCTCTGTAAAGAAAAAGCACCTAGCAGTAGTATCGAAGGAGGTGCTAAGAATTTGGGTGCCATCCCGAGAGAAGGTAACGCTGGTTACCCCTTTGGCGTGAGCACGCTCTAGCCTCCGCAAGCACTGCCCAGTTCTTATTCTCCATACCTATTATTAAATTAAACCAGAAATCATCAAAAAGCTGATATAACTGGAGTAAGTTTAAGCTCGTCATATTACTTTGTAAAGAATGATCAATCCCAAAGGTTAAGCCCTTGCAAACTCTAGAACTCTAGAATAGCCTTGATTGATCTTTGGTACAGTACCAGAACCTTACTGATGGTTACTTTTACTGTTTACTACCTGGAGATATTTGGCCATATCATGGATGTTTAAACAGTAACCAAACTCGCTATTTACCTTCATAATTTGCTCAAACATACTAGACAGCATATGTTAGAATATGGAAGAAACAAAATTAAGCCAAACAGATATATAACCTTGATCTTGCCGTCTTGTGAGCCAGAAACAAGCATCTCAGAATCTCTACTGAAGTCAACACACAATACCGCCTCATCATGTACCATGAAATTCTCCTGTAATAGTACATTTTAATTATACAAATATGATTACAAAAGATAACTAGGGATTAATTTGAAAATATGAAGGGTACCCACATCAGCTTGGTACTGGAGATCCTTTTTGAGCTTTCCGCTTATGTAATCCCAAACCTATTGAGGATGACACCAAGATAGAAGCAAGTTAATGGAGAAAATTGATTTTACTGGAAAGTTGCTCTTTTTAAGGTGCGAAAATATTGTACAAAACAACAAAAAACAAGAAATTACCTCAATAATGCCATCCACGGAGGATGAAACAAGGTACTGTCCATCTGGTGAAAACCGAGCACATTCAGGGTTGCTTTTCTTTCCAAACTGTATAAACAATGTTGAAGAATTAAATTTAAAATTATGCACAATACACTTAGAATTAGTCATAAGATAAAACTGGTAAAATTCACTCAGAAAGCTAATTAAAAATGAAAGGACATGATATTTGGTACTAAGATGGCACAGGTAGACTGGTATCATATTGCAGTTGTAAACTAGTCATCTTTCTGGACTCGAAGGGGATAAAAAAAAAGCTTATTGCGTAGCATTTTAAAAAATTAGGTATTTCAACACAAAATAAATGAAAACTAAATGTGAAAAACAAATCAGAAGCAGCAGTAACAAAATAGTCGCATACCCTGATTTGGTGAGATAACGTATTAGGAAAAGTTTCTTCTTCATCTTGTTTCATTGCTGCTGTACCTCTAAATAAATCAAACTGTGTGCCAGGCGGCAATAATCCTAAAAAGACAAAGAGATGTTAAGATAATGTGGCTACAATTAAAAATATAATACTCAATTGTAAAAATAAAAAGAAGAGAAGAGAAGAAAAGAGAAACCTTGGTGCTGCTGCCATTTTAAGGCCTGACCGATTAATGCCATTAACCGAGACGGTGGTACTACTGACACCTCCGCAGCTATTGCTGTTTATTATATTTAAAAAAAAAAAGAGATAAGGAAATAGATTATTATGTATTTAAATTAATAGTAATAAAGATAAAAAAATTGTTAAAAGAAAACCTTGAGCAATTTGAGCTCGTCTCTTTTCCTTTGTAGAATCTTGGTATGCCTGAAAATCCCAATAGGAAGAACATTGTTTAGGACTTAAGGTTAGATTATTAAAATGACCACGAACTCAAAAGGAACAAAAAAAGATAACCTACTTGATACATTCAAAACAAACACACATTACTGGATCTCAACACTGTAACTAACCATATTTGCAAATTTATTCCACTCCTCTTTTTCTTTGTCTATGTTGTCCTTGAGTTATCAGGTTTACCGAGTTCTTTAATACAATGGCAATTAACAGAAGTACAATTCATATTGCTTAATAGACACACCCATGGAGCTTTGACCAATAAAAAAAGGACATACCTCATTAGGGTCAAAGTAAGTCCGGACTAATAGATGCTCAAGCCTTAAGTACCTCTCTGGTTGCTCCTGTTTCATAACTCCCATAACCTGTGTTTGTCTTAAAATAGCACGAGCTGTGTCCATTTCGCGGAGCTCTATCATTTCCAATACTATCTGACCAAGTTCACATAAAGGTACAGAAAATAAGTAGTTGAATGTTGAATCAGGTCTTCTATGCATGGCAACAGGTTAAAGATACTTGCAATGTGGTATACTGGTATCATCAGCGCCAGTTGGTACCAAAAAATTTATTTAAGGGAAAAAGTGAACAAGATTTAGCACTTGTCTTTACTACACAGAATTTCAGTGCAACTGCTCAAATCAAATTGCTTGGGAACTCAAGGTAGTACTCGAATTCAAAAAAAAAAAAATTTTTGGTTAGTGGTACTGGGAAACTGGTTCCATAATTCCTGACTTGAGGAATGACATTTACCAGATTTCAGTCCTATCTCTGTGCAATGCTGAACTTAAATTTCGTTGCTTCATTAAGGCTTTATGGGACTTATTTGGGAACCGAATTCATGCTGGAACATCATTTATGCCCAAACTTACAAACAAAGGGGAAAAAAATGCAACCTGTTCATAAAGATCCTCCAACTTCTTTCGGGGCAACTTCAATTGAGCAACTTGGGGGAGAATGGCATCCCATCTGCCACTATTTATGTCAGCTATAAACGTCTCGATGCTGTCGACTGTGTTCAGAGAGACCTGACACTCGCTTTGTAGGGTTTGAAAGGTTTGGTGCAAGGAGTTCTCTTTGCAGAACTGAAGAACTATCTTTATCACACTACAATAGAGGATTAATAAATGTCCTTAGTATCACCACTGGCAAAATATAGAGAAGTTCATGCACAGGAACAAACAAGCTAAAATGGATTTCTAATTCGCCACTTATTGTATTCAACTCCTAATATCTCAAATTCACAGATGTACTGCAGCATAAAAGAGTTGATTAAAGAGAAATATACACATTTTGCATGGGGGGAGAGAGAGAGAGAGAGAGAGAGAGAGAGAGAGAGGAAAGTGGGCACTGGGCTTACTCGCGAGCTTCGATTTCTAGAGTGGACATGGTAACGGCTTGGTTACGTGTTGTCTTCTCCGACGAGTTTTGCGAAGACGAGCGGGATAAAGACCTGAGAGAGATTCAGTTCGCGGTCTAGGGTTTTGGGTTAGGAGCTTAGGGCCCGGCTCGGTAAAGCCGTTCAGCAATTCCGAAAATTAACAGGAAAGAAATAACTGAAAAGGATGAAAATCCATTTGCGAAATTACCCAAACGCCTTACTTTTACACTCCCACTCCCACACACTACTCTCTCTCATTAGGGATGTCAATTGTCTTTTTGCGACCTTGGCAGAAAATGCCACGGATTAGGGATGTCAATTGTCAAGTAGTTTTTTTTGTATCCGGTTATCTGAGGGCTGCACAAAAAAATCGTAGTTCGTAATTCGATTCAAGTTCGATTCGAAAAAGTTCGTTAAAAATTCGATTTGAAATTAATTCAAACCAAATTTAGTTCGAAATTAACTCAAACATGAACCGTTAATTTCCGTCAATAATAAACTTTAATGTTTTATTTAGGATAATATTTGGGTTTGTAATAATTCTAAGATTTTGATAATTATTCTGTAATTCTATTGATATTTAAATTGTACTTTGAATACTTGAGATATTTGAAAACTTTGGTGATGTTGCTCATGTTGGCTATTTGGATAATTTTGGATTCTGTGATTGTACTGAACTTTGATTGATTGTACTGAACTTTGATGTTTGATATAAATTTTGGTATTTGTAATGAACTTTGATATAAATTAACTCTGGTGTACTGTGTAATTAGAATTCAGAATACCTGAGTTTTTATTGAAGTGCTGTAATTTCGAACTATGACCCAGCCATAAGTCATAGCTTGTAAGTCGTAACAAAGTTCGTAAAAGTTCGAAATTGAGTTCGTAAAAAATTTGATTTGAAATTGAGTTCGTTAGAAATTAATTCAAACCAAACTTAGTTCGAAATTAATTCAAACCAAACTCAAACTGGAGGTAAGTTCGATTCGGTTCGTTTGTAGCCCTAGGTTATCTGATAATATCGTATTAACTTATTAATTTGATACGAAAAATATAGATAATTTTTTTATTAACGTATCAGGTACTACTATAAATACCAAAATATTCATTCACTAAACGAATAAGACTATTTTTTTTACATCCGTTAGGATAATTACATCCGTTAGGACTATTTTGTGAGGTAAGAGGTTTGTTTTACTTCATATTCATATTTTCTATATTTGAAAGTTCATCCGCCGATTCGAACCGCTCAATATGATCTACATATTGAAATATGCTAGAAGACTAAATTTTACAATTTTTGAAAATTATTTAGTATTTCTTAAGAATTTTTTAAAATCACTGTTTTTGGATGGTCCAGATTCCATCATCCAAAAACAGCGTTTTCTACCTATCCAGAAAAAATAATAAAAAATTCCCAAAAATGTAAAATTTGGTCTCCAAGCACATTTCAATATGGAGATCATGTTGAGAGATTTGGATCGGTTGTTTGGACTTTGACAACGGAGATATAAGCATGAAGTAAAACAAGTTTCTTATCACAACTCACCATAGCCCATATATATATATATATATATATATATATATAGAGAGAGAGAGAGAGAGAGAGAGAGAGAGAGACCTGGGCTATGGTGAGTTGTGAAGTAAGAGGTCATTTTTACTTCACGCTCATATTTTCTTTTTGAAAATTCAAACAACCGATCCGAACCGCTCAACATGTTCTAAATATTGAAATGTGCTTGGAGACTAAATTTTACATTTTTTGGAACTTTTTTACTATTTATTAAGCCACTTTGAAAATTGCTGATCCGGTGGTCCAGAAATTTTTACTGTTTTTTACTGTTCACAGTGGATCAACGATTTCAAAGTGGCTTAATAAATGGTAAAAAAATTCAAAAAAATGTAAAATTTAGTCTCCAAGCACATTTCAATATTTAGAACATGTTGAACGGTTCGGATCAGTTATTTGGATCTTCAAAATAAAAATATAACGTGAAGTTGTTTTATTTCACAACTCACCACAGTCTATCTCTTTATCTCTCTCTCTCTCTCTCTCTCTCTCTATATATATATATATATATATATATATTTGGGATGAGATATGATGAGTGGGGTTATAGTAATAGAATAATTATATGTATCCCTTCACTCTAGTTCCTCTTCTGAATCAACATTAAAGGAAGGTTGTACTATGATCCTCACTAATTATATGGTCCTCCTTTTCCAGTCCTGCATTTGTCACCGCATCAATCTTCATAGGTATAAATACTTGAATATAAGACATTGATACTTAAAAAATAAGATATTAATAATACCTTGATGTGTAACTTGTTATGACTATCCTTTTTCCAGTCCCTCAATGGTCCCGCGTCAACCTTCCTCTACTGAAGTAGTAGGGACTCCGTATCCCCGCATCAACTTTTCCCAATCATCTCCTCGTCAACCTTCCTTTACAAAAATAGTTACCCTCATAGGAATAAATACTTCAATGCATATGTATAAATACTTGAAAAATAAAGATATTAATATTTGATGTGTAACTTCATATGATCAAACGCATAAAGATTAAACTTTGTACAATATATACACGGTGTAACTTCAATGGTACCTTTTTAGCCGTTTACCTGACCCTATCGTATTCGATAATGCGGGTATGAGTAAGATTTTTTTTCATTAGCTTATTGGGTATGGGTATTACTTTTCGTTAACTAAATGGATAAGGGTATGGGTAATGACTATTTCATACCCATTACCCTATAGTGTAATTATAAAATCTAAAATTATATATATTAAATTCAATTTTCAGTGCATCTAGATTTACTCTTCCATTTCAGTGCCCTAAATTGCGTCTTTCTATTCCAGCGCACTAAGTCTATATCTTTGATATATTTTTTTCCTTTCCTCTTCGTTATCTTGCCTTTTTACTCAATCATAAGAATGGAATATAAATTATGTAAGAATCTGGCTTACCTATTCACATTTCCACTTCAATTTTCACAATGGCTGTGACTCAATTTTGTTTTCAAATTTCAAATTTTGCAATAAAAAATTGTAATTAGTGAAAAAGCAATTTAAATGGTTATCTCATTACATAAAATATAATTTGTAAAATATAATAAAACTAATTATTATATTAGTATTATTCGTTATTCATCCGCTACCATGTTGTTACCCGGTAATATTAACGGATAAGGGTAGGGTAGGATAAGATTAATTCTTAATGGGCATGGTAGGATATGGGTAAGGTCAATTTTAATGGGTATGAGTATAAAAATACCTCCACCCAACCTGTACAGTACCCATTGAGGCATTGACACCCCTATGTGAAGAGCTAGCTGGATTCAAAAAAGCTAAAAGGTGGCCATTTGGAGAAGTGGACCTAGGTAATTGGTTATTGTTCACTTCAGAAACCCGCTCCGTTTCAATCCGGATAGTATCGAATATCCTATCCGTTTACGAATTATAATATGTATCTGAATCCGGACCCTGTTCTTTGTATCGGAAAATTATCCGGATCCGGAAATTACCCGACCTGTTTAATTGAATACAGATCTTGCTCGAATTCGGAGTGGATTATCTACGGATAATCCGTATCCGTTTTCAGCCCTTGCGCATAGTGATAAAAATAGGGATTGAAACAGTCACGCCGTGACCGGATACATCATGATACGTCATGACACGTGTATTGGTTATGTGACGTGACTTGCGTGTGGCATACTGTGATTATCCTTAGAAAAGATGACACGGCACGACATGTAAACCGGTTTAATCACAACACGAGACACGACATATGACACGGAACATGACTAAATTTTTTTTAATTTAAAAAATTCAGATTTAAATTTTATGTCGTTATTTATCTCAAATAACAATTCAAATTTAAAAAAAATATTGTTTTCCAATTTCTTTACAACATTATTCTTTATTTTGCAATTATTTACAAAAAAATTTAATATTTGTTTACTTTTTTTTCTAATTTCTTTTAACTAGCTTAAAGTTTGAAAAAAAAAATAGTCACATATGATCAAACGTGACCAACCACGTCAAATTTAGTCACTGCGTGATTAATATATTGTAAGTTTGTAACCTTTCCCTACAATAATAGTCACGACACAAAATTTGATCTGATTATAGCATAACATGTGATCCAAATTATGAGTCTTTCTAAAAACATCCCTGATTCTGCCGGCTAAAGTAAATTAAGTCTGCGCATGCATGCATCCCTTGCTAACTGCAACTCAGGTTTCCATAAAAACCTTCTTCTCTGGGTTTATCAATTTCTTCTTACGCTCGTTCACTGGGTTGTTGAAAACCGCTCTCCTTGGGTCAATAAGTACCATCCATCCCAACTGTTCGCACTCAATCAAGTAGCTAGGAAACATCCATACTGACTGTAGCTGGTATAAAAGGAAGAACACGAGATTTCTCCCTGGGGTCAAATTGGTATAGTTAATTTGTATCACTTTGAATTTGGCATATTAGAGTATATATATAGTATAGTACGATCTACTTACTCACATTTAATGCACAAATTTATATTCCTAATTAAAAATTGGACACATGCCCGCAATGTGTTATAGATGCACACAGCAGATATTGTTTGTATCAAGTTTACGTTTGTTAATGATATAGCGGGAATAAAGTCACCTAAATGACGTAACATAGAAATTAATGATCTGTTAACTTTGATAGTTTTATGACCTCGTACATGATCGAAAATTGTTAAATTTATGAATAGACACATGACAACGTGTTGCAAATCCTATATGTTTCCAAAGCTGATGTATATTTTAAAACTGGCATATACATAAATAAATATGGCCAAGTAGTCATGATATTACTTAACGATTAATTCAAAGATCAAAATTGAGGCCAACATCGATTAAAAAAATTAATATAAAAACGCAAGGCTTGATATATGCATTTTCACATATCTTTTATGCTTGATAACTTGATATTGATTTTGCACCAAACAAATGTATGCACGCGCGGATATGAAATAGAGAGGTTATATTATATGTTAGTTATGATGATCTTAGAAACCAAAATGGTGTACAAATTGTTTATAATATAAATACACGTACGTATTGTTGCGTAAACGCTCACAGTATATTAATTTTTGTTTTATGATAATTTATATCTCTTCTTGAGTAAACTAAGATGTTTTTAAATTCATCAAGTCTCTTTGTGAACTTAATTCTAAAATCTATCAGATTGACTTCAAATGATGAATTTGAACTCTTGAAATTCATCTATCTTATGAGTGATGCGTTTATATACAACAAATTAAAATTTTTTAATTAATTTTGTATAGAGTCAAGTGGTAAAAAAAAACATTCAAAAAATGAATACATACATTAAAATTAATTTATAAAGCTTCTAATTTTGACCGCTTGACTTTATACTAAATTAATTTGAAAGTTAAATTTTTTTGTATGTAAACGCATCACTCCGTTACTCGTAAGGTAGATGAGCAATAGTTTTAAAGTTGAGTTCACATAGAAACTTAGTGAACTTGGAAACACCCTAGTTCTACTCACCCTAATGATTAGGGGGAATTTAACACAAAATAAAGTCGATACATGTAAATGATAACATCGAGATAATATATATAGATGGGCTATGGTGAATTGCGTAGTAAAGATCTTGTTTTACTTTACGTTCATATCTCTATTTTTAAAGACCAAACAGTCAATCCGAACCGCTCAACAAGATATTCATATTGAAATGTGTTTGAGACCAAATTTTACATTTTTGGTAATTTTTTACTATTTTTTAAAATATTTCAAAATCATTTTTTTATGGTCATTAACCATTCAAAAATAGCGGTTTTCTACCTATCTAAAAAATAGTAAAAAATTTCAAAAAAAAATGTAAAATTTGGTCTCCAAGCACATTTCAATATGGATATCTTGTTGAGTGGTTCAGATTGACTGTTTGGTCTTTGAAAACAGAGATATGAGTGTGAAGTAAAACAAGATCCTTACTTCGCAACTCACCATAGCCCATCTCTATGAGGTCAATTAGGGTCCGATGCCCATCGGACTCAAAGTGAGTTTGATGGGTTCGATAACCGTCCGATCTACTTTAAGATTCGTGCCAGCAACTTTTGTGTCTGCTTTAATCGTGCGCACGAATCTTAAAGCAGACCGGACGGTTTAGAAACCCATCAAACCCAAGCTGCTCTCCATCTATATATATATATATATATATATATATAGTGTTTGGCTACTCTACTTACATAAGCATATGAGGGTATATGCTTATAACTCATTTTTCATTTTCAAAATCCAAAAGTCGATTTGAACCGTTACATGTGATCTCTATATTGAAATGTGCTTGGAGACCAAATTTCACATTTTTCTGAATTTTTTTACTATTTATTAAGCCACTTTTGAAAATCGCTGATCCAACGGTGGCTTAACAAAACAGTAAAATCAGAAGCCACCGTTGGATCAGCGATTTTCAAAGTGGCTTAATAAATAGTAAAAAAATTCAGAAAAATGTAAAATTTGGCCTCCAAGCACATTTCAATATAGAGATCACATCTAACGGTTCAAATCGACTTTTTGAATTTTGAAAACGAAAAAATGAGTTATAAGTATATACCCTTATATGGGTATGTAAGTAGACTAGCCAACATCCATATATATATATATATATATAGAGTATGGCTAAATTGCTGCCGGCAGCATTCTGGACAGCTGCTGCCGGGGGCATTTCGGTCATTTCCGGTGTTCAAACAACAAATCCGAACCATTCAACGTGTTCTAAATATTAAAATCTACTTGGAGACCAAATTTTACATTTTTTGGAATTTTTTTACTATTTATGAAGCCACTTTGAAAATTCCAGATCACATGGTCCAGAATTTTGGTGCACTGTTCACCCGGATCAGCCAATTTCAAAGTGGCCTAATAAATAGCTAAAAAATTCCAAAAAATGTAAAATTTGGTCTCCAAGTAGATTTTAATATAGATTGAATATATGTATAAAAAATTTGTTGTTTGAACACCGGAAATGACCGAAATGCCCCCGGCAGCAGCTGTCCAGAATGCTGCCAGCAGCAATTTAGCCATACTCTATATATATATGCAAGTTTTGGTAACTTATGATTTTTCAACGTGGTCAAAATTTGTTGTTATTAAGCATGTTCTGGTTGGCTAAACAGTTTTGACTAAAAGATGAAACTTCGGATTGAATATCTGATCAAATATTTTGATATCTATTAGATATTCTTTTATGTGTAGAAGTCTAAATTTTTTTAAATACATACTCGTTACATACAAATTGTATTTTTTTTTTACTGGTCCTGATTTATTTCTATTTTTAAATGTCATTTAAGGAATTTTTGAATTGATTGGTCATATTTTGGTTGCTTTCTATTTTTTATATCGTTTAAGGAATGTTATTTGTCATTTAATATATCATTTTGTTTGAAATTTTTTTTATGAAATATGTCAATAAAAATATATATGTTATTTAAGAAATGTTATTTACGTGTAGATGTCATTTAATATACTATTTAAGAAATATTATTTATCATTTAGTTAATTCTTTTTATAAAAATATATTATTTAGTAAGAGATTTTTTTTGTTATTTTATAATATGCATCTGTTGTGCGACATTACCTTAGTACCCGTCGTTTATGGCTAATTTAGAATCAAACTTGGGATTCAAATTGATTAAAAAAATAAAGATATGCAACATCCTTGTAAATGCATTCAAACAAATCTTCACGACAAATCATTATAATTCTGCACACATAAAATCAACAAGCATGTAAATTATAAAACGCAAGAAATTATCTGCATGATTTTAGAATATAAACACAGATCATATATAGGAATACGTGCGCACAACACGATGCACAAATGCACAACAGATTTTGTTAGCATAATATTTTTATTTGTCTTATTAATTTAGCATAAATAAAGTTCTGGAAATGTAAAATTAATAAAGATAATGGCAAATATTAAAAAAATATTAATGTAAGGATATAAAATTTGAGATTTTTTTAAGAAATAATTGCTTAAGTTGCACTTATTATTGTGGAAAAGACGGACATTTTGTGATTAGAGAATGAGCATGCCATAAGAAAAAAAAAAATAAGAGCCCATTTCCGGTGGTAAAAGTTAATAAGTAATAGTGAATTTTTAAGGGGCTTTTCTGAAATAGTTCTAGAATTTGTCATTCTTCTCACTGATCTCATCTCACATCACATGTACCACTCTCCTTTTTCTCGTTTTCTGTTTCTTTCACTACTCAAACTAGTTACAATCTTCTCTCTTTCCGAAGCGCCACCTACCGCTTCGCTCTCTCTCTCTCTCTCTACTTCTCTGACATGCCCCGTTAGGATTTACTCCCCACCCGGGGACCCACATTTGAAGCTCACGCCACGCGCTTCCGTTCTTCACCAATTGAGATCTCGTTCATTTCAGGTGAATAGTGATGGATTTATTCATGCAATTAAGTGAGAATCAAGTCGGTTTTGTTATGCCTGTCGCTTGATAATACAACCTCTTAATTGCTTCATTAATTGATTTATATGGTCTAAAACTTAAGCGAATTAAGTGTGCTGTTCAGTCCAGCATGTTAAATTGACGAGCAATATATATTGATTTATAAGTTTTTAGTGAAAGGTGAATTTGGTGTACCGTTCACTCCAGCATTTTAAAATTGTCATTTTATCTGAGCACGATTCATATGGGCATTAATTCTGCCTTCAGTAAACAAGAACAGCAAAAATAGAAGAATTCCCCGTTACAATTTTTTTTTATGGTTCGTATTTATTTGATTGGATGGTTATGTTATGTTAATGTTATTGAGGTCTGCTAAATCACATGACAATGAAAAATAGGTGAGTTTGTTATAATCGATGTTTATTAGTGAATATTTTCTTACTAAAAATCAGGGACTAGGCTTAAAAGCAAAGCAAACATTCCATACTCACTCTTAATAGATTTAATGATCCAAATTAAATATTGAATTTTCTCTCATAAAATGTGGAAAATCTGAACATCGCTCGCAAAAATATATAGTGTACAAAAAGTAATTCACTTTCTAATTTGGTAATTCATTTATTGTTTGACATGCAGGATTTCATATTGGAAAGAAAAAAAGAACAAAGAAATGTCATCTCTGAAAGATCACCTCTCTGAATCAACATTTATCGGCCTCAAATTATGGGTCTTAATCACAATTTTAGTTGGTATCTTCATTTTAGCATCATTTCTAATTGTAGTTGTATGCATCAATTTCTGTCCCAAGAGACACGTCAGAAGGAGTGCCTCTTTGAGCCACCTCATACAAATCCCTCCCATCTCAAAGGAAATAAAAGAGGTACGGGTTGATTTCAACGCGCCAGTGCTGATACCGCATCCAGTAGCACAGAACAGCTCAAACGTGAAAGAAAAGGACTTGAACTGTGATGTAGAAGGAGGTACTGATACAGAGTCTCACTCGGGCTCATTTAGGTCCAACGGAAAGGAATGGTGAGAAGGGTCATGCGTACCAGATGCCGGTACAATCTCCTCTTACTGGGTTGCCCGAGATGTCATATCTTGGATGGGGCCACTGGTTCACATTAAGAGATTTAGAGGTGGCAACAAACCAGTTTTCAAAGGAGAATGTGCTTGGAGAAGGCGGGTACGGGGTTGTATACCGGGGCCAACTCATAAATGGTACGCAAGTTGCTATCAAGAAGCTTCTAAATAACTTGTAAGTAACTTTTTCAAGGTTTCATTCTAAGATTACTCTGTTGTATCAGTCAATCTGGCACTTATACATGGATCCAAAAAGCTGCACCAACGATGTTAGTATATTCAGCCTACGGGCAATGGAAGCTAAAAAAATGTTAATATAGTTTCAAATAGTACCAATAATTTCTCATTTTTCCAACTAAGGCCAAGTATTCTTTTACCTTGATGGTCGCAATTCTTTCACAAACTCAGTAGTAGTTCTTTTTGCAAAATACATATTGAACTACAATCATGAATAATGAATGTAAACGTGGGTCCCAAGAACTTTTATCATAGATATGGTCAAGGCACTTCGAAGAAAATAGGGCTAGTCACTTTGCTTGGCTTAACTTGGCTTTCAAAGCATAGATTTTATTTGGCAAATAAAGTAGCCTAAAAAAGTTAAGGGCATCAGTAGTGACCATGAAATATCTCGGGTGTTGTCTGCAGATTAGGTAATATATGTGGTGCAATATGCAAAAGCATGGTAAACTTATATGAGATGTGAAATTGTGTTATCATAGGGGACAAGCTGAAAAAGAGTTCAGAGTAGAGGTGGAGGCAATAGGCCATGTTCGCCACAAGAATCTAGTGCGCCTACTTGGTTACTGTGTTGAGGGTACTCAAAGGTCACTCTTCTTTGTTTTTATTAAAGAGTACTCCTAAATGTATTGCTGTGGTCCCCGGTTAAATATCCACGACAACAAAATTTTAGATTGTTATCATTGCTTATCTCTCTGAAATCTTGTTTCTTTAACATCTTTTCAAAACAAAAAAATTCAGAATTCTGGTCTACGAGTATGTAAATTATGGAAACCTTGAGCAATGGCTACATGGTGCAATGAGGCACCACGGAGCTCTTACTTGGGAAGCACGGATCAAAATCCTTCTTGGCACCGCAAGGGCGTAAGCATCATTTATTCTGTACTTGGAGACTTCTTTCATTTTGCGTACACGAAATGTTTGCTTTTGCACCCTTAATGTTTCTGAGCATCAGCTGGTGTGCACCTGTATAAGTTTGTTATACTGCAGTACGGAGAGAGATGGAGAGGAGTAACTTCATTGGTGTCTGTATAATATTTTAATTCAAAGTTGTAAACCTCTCTTATCCGGCGTACACTTGACCAGTGGCGGAGGCATAGTATAAGAATGGGGGTCAATTGACCCCCATTTTTTTTCAAAAATTTTATTTGTGGTTTATTTTGTATATAATATATAATAAAATGTTATGGGTAGTGTAAAATGACCCCCATTCGCAACAAAAAAAAAATTATATGATTGACCTCCATTCACGTTTGACCCTCGTAACTTGAAAGTCTGGCTCTGCCCTTGCACTTGACCCCATTGACCTGTGACTTTATTATCCCACCATTGCTAATCAGGCCTTGCAAGTACCCATCTTATTTCATCCAGGTAACAGGGCCTTGACATGTTATTTTCCTTTTGATTTCTAGACTTGCGTATCTGCATGAGGCTATAGAGCCAAAAGTGGTACACCGAGACATCAAATCAAGTAATATTTTGCTAGATGAAGAATTTAATGCGAAAATATCAGATTTGGTCTGGCCAAGCTACTAGGTGCTGGTAAAAGCCACATCACCACTCGTGTTATGGGCACATTTGGGTCAGTGACTTTCCTTTTACTGTTGCAGTATGTTGCAGTCGCTATCAATATATTTCGTTGGGGGCTGAACATTGTTGAGATATTTGTATGTTTACGTGTTTTCGGGGTTTGTTAGGGGCCTATTGGTAAATAGGACATTACGGGATAATCTAGGGTGTTATATGTAAAAGTGAGTTGTAAGGCTTATATAAGCCCGAAACCATTAATCAATAAAGTAATCTTTTTTGGCTCATTTATCTTTTTGGTATCAGAGCCTAACTAGGGTTAGGGTTTTAGCTACTGTTTCGTGCTACTGTAGCAAACCGCTACTGTAGCACTCCGCTACTGTAGCGATCAGCCACCCCACTACACCGTCGGATCTAGGCTGCGCCGCCGCCAAGGCTGATCAGGTCAGCAAGGTCGCCGCCACCAGGGTCGCCGCTCCGCCAGGCTGCTGCCAAGGCCGATCGGGTCAGCTACGCCGTCCCTGTACAGGCCAGATCGGCGGAGATCGCCTCAGCTTCGCCAGCTCAGTCCTGGCCGTCGCAGCTCAGTTCTGGCCGCCACCAAACCGATCTGACCTCCGCCCGACCGATCTGACGTTGCCTAGTCCGATCTGCCGCTGGTTCGTCGCTGGTTCTGTTGCCTAGTCCGATCAGCCATCCGATCCACTGGTCCAAGCTGCTCCGCCCTAGACCTACTTAGCAGTACCTCCTTTCTCTTCTTTACTTAGCCTATTTTTTGGTGTCATCTCTTAGGCCGATAGCCACCTCTCTCTTTCTTCTATTCAGCTCCTCTTTCTCTCTCTAGGCCAAAAGGTAGAGGAGTTGCTTGTTTGGTGATTTGGCCGGCGTGGGGGGCCTATACCCCACGATAACCCGAGAAGCGGGTTTGGATCTGGTTTGATCGGGTTTTTGAGCTCGAATCTTGATGTGATAAAATCAAGATCGGGCTAAAAGAAGAAGAGGATAGGTTAGAGGTGATGAGGATCTAGATCTTGAGGGTGCAAGATCGGGTCTTGAGAAAGAAGATAGAGGATTTGAGATAAAACTGTGTGTGTAGATTGAGTCTGATCGATGACTCACGAGGATTCAGGCAAGGAGGCCAAGAATCCCATGGAAGAGGCTTTGAGTAAGCTAAGTGGGGATGAGATCACTATGCTGATGAAGGCATTCAAGGTGGCTGCTAGTGAGAGTGCGCCGAGGCCAGCACCAAGGGTGGAGCTACCACCGATTGATGTGAAACTCGATGGTCCAGCTTCGTATTTGAGCTGGACGCGTCGGGTAAGGTACACTCTAGTAGGGAGGAAACTGGAGGGGTACTTGACTGGAGCGATCACTGAGCCGGCTGAGGGGACTCCGGCATGGGATGAGTGGAGGTCCACTCACATGCTGGTATACATCTGGCTCCTGAGCTCGATGACACCACCGATTGCAGCCAATGTGGATGGCATTGAGGATGTGAGGCTTGTCTGGGAAAAACTGAGGAAGACGTATGATGGAGTGGGGAACAATCTGAGAGTCTACCAGATCAAAGGAGATATCATTGCTTGTGTACAGGGGGAGAGGTCTGTACAGGAGTATGCCATAGAGCTGGAGCGCTTATGGCTAGAGCATGACCATTGCGAGAGGACATTGTTGCCCTGACCCTGCGTACAGGAGGACCGAGGCTGAGATGCGGGACAAGACTATGGGGTTTCTTAGGGGTCTGGCCCCAGCTTTCGAGCAGAGGAGTGCGATGTTACTAGCACAGCCGAAGATCCCTTCACTTGATGAGGCAGTCTCGGCCATGATACAGAAGGAGACCCGGATCGCGCTACATACTGGGGCAGGGGGACTTCCAGGGGTGAAGTCGGCCCTAGCTGTCTCCAACTCGGGAAACACCAGGTCTAGAGGTGAGACCCGGGAGTGCTACAATTGTGGAGAGGTAGGCCACCTGAAGTCGGCTTGCACTAAGCCACCAAAGGTGAGACGCGGCCAGTCTGGAGATCGCGGTCGTGGTCGGGGTCGCAGAGGAGGTGGAAGAGGAGGCTACCGGGCAAACCTGATGGTAGCAGGAGAAGATGAGGAGGCAGGTGTGGTCTTCACTGATGAGGATCATGAGTTTTTGGAGGCACTGAAGAGGAAGCAAAGAGCGGCAGATGGAAAGAATGTGGCCGATGATGCATCCACCTCGTCCTTATCCAGGGGTAACATTGCTTCTTATGCTCATTCAGCCTCAGGTACTTGTGACTCACACGCCCTTGCCACTATATCCACCACTAGATCACCATGGATCGTTGATTCAGGTGCTTCTAGACATGTGACGGGTACTGCTGGGGAGTTCTCTTTCTATACTCACCTGGCAGTCCCTAAGAGTATTCAGACAGCAGATGGTACGGCCCAACCCGTGGTGGGTAAGGGTACTGTGCGATGTACCAACTCTCTGACTTTGTCCAATGTTTTGCATGCTCCTTCTTTTCCAGTGAATCTCTTATCCATAAGTGCTATTATTCTCCAACTAAAATGTGTTGTCTCTTTTGATATTCCTAAGGTGGTCTTCCAGGAGAAGGGGACGGGCAGGATGCTTGGGACTGGCACATGGCATAGCGGTCTATGGTACTTGGATAGGGAGAGTTTGGACTCGGCTCTTTCGTCCATTGTAGAGGGTGCTGGAGGAGTCGGGAGGAGTGTGGAGGATCTACTGCTGCTTCACCATAGGCGGTTGGGTCACCCGTCTTTTTCTGTTTTGAGTAGGTTGTATCCGCCTTTGTTTGAAAAGGCTAATAAAGAAAAGTTGGTATGTGATGCATGTGAGTTAGGGAAACACACCAGAAGCTCTTATTCTAGCTCTGGTAGTAGGAGTTCTTTTCCTTTTGAGTTGGTACATTCAGATGTATGGGGGCCTTGTCCCACAACTACTTTGAATGGAGTTAGATACTTTGTTTCTTTCATTGATTGTTTTTCTCGTGTGACTTGGCTTTATTTGATGAAAAACAAGAGTGATGTGTTTGCTTGCTTCAAAGATTTTCACAAAGGAGTCCAGACTCAATACGGTGCAGTTGTGAAGGTATTGAGGTCTGACAATGGGACAGAGTACATCAACAGGGCGTTTGGAGAGTATTTATCATCTCAGGGAATACAGCATCAAACCACTTGTCCATACACACCAGAGCAGAATGGGGTGGTCGAAAGGAAGAACAGGCACCTCCTTGAGGTGACCCGGAGTATGATGATGTCGATGAAGGTTCCCAAATACTTGTGGGGGCAAGCAGTTCTGACAGCGGCTTACTTGATCAATAGAATGCCCTCGCGGGTATTGGAATGGAAGTCTCCGATTGAGATGCTGAGAGGTAAGAATGGAGATATTCTCCCTCTCAAAACATTTGGCTGTGTGTGCTTCGTGCAGGACAACAGACCAACTGTGGGCAAATTAGATCCAAGGGCTGTGAAGTGTGTGTTTGTTGGGTATTCAGCTACCCAAAAGGGGTATGTTTGCTGGAGTCCTGTGGAGAGGAGGTTGTTCGTTAGTATGGATGTCACATTTCGAGAGCTTGAGCCATACTACTCTTCTCAGGTCACTTCACCATTTGGAGACTCGCTCGATACAGGAGATATGCGGCGAGAGGGGGAGACTAGCAGTGGTAGTGAGAGGAGGATGGTGAGTGTGGGGGATGTCTCTTGTCCGATTGATGAGGAGTCGGCCGTTGTGCCGGAACAGGAAAGGAATGATTCCGGAAATGGTGGAACTCAAGCTCAGGGGGAGCTGAGAGTGTATACGAGGAGACGAAAGCAGAATGAGGGGGTCGTGCCTACAGCGCCGCTTGTGCCAAGTCCCTTGTCCCTGCCTACCCCGACTCCTGAGACACCTACACCATCCACCTCAGATCCAGAGTACACAGGTGATATGATTCCTCTCTCTACTCCTACTCCTCTATCGGTAAGGAGAACTTCTCGCACCAATGCGGGGGTTCCACCTGACCGATACGGTTTTCCACATGACATTGCCCAGTTTGTCTCTTACTCTCACATATCACCTGCACATGGAGCATTCATTGCATCTTTGGACATTGTCTCTATTCCTAAGTGTTGGCAGATTGCTAAGGAGGATCCAAAGTGGAAAGCTGCCATGTTAGAAGAACTTGAGGCTCTTGCTAAAAACAAAACCTGAAAACTTGTGTCACTACCACCAGGCAAGAAGGCGGTTGGGTGCAAGTGGGTCTTCACTGTGAAGCAAGGCCCGGAAGGTCGGGTTGAGCGCTACAAGGCCCGATTAGTAGCAAAGGGGTACAGTCAGACTTATGGCATTGACTATGATGAGACCTTTGCACCTGTGGCGAAGATGAGCACAGTGCGGACACTTGTCTCCTTGGCAGCGAACGGAGGGTGGAAGTTGCATCAGCTTGATGTGAAGAATGCCTTCCTTCATGGTGATTTGTTGGAAGAGGTGTACATGGAGGTCCCACCGGGATTTGGCACGAAATAAACGGTTGGCAAGGTGTGCAGGCTCCAGAAATCTCTTTATGGGCTGAAGCAATCTCCTCGAGCCTGGTTTGACAGGTTTAGGAGGGCTATGGTAGGCATAGGGTATCGGTAGACCAATGCCGACCATACAGTGTTCTTTAGGCGACATGGAGTTCACATTACGATGCTTACGGTGTATGTGGACGACATGATTATCACTGGTGATGATGAGAGTGAGATTGCTCAGCTAAAGGCCAGATTGGGCAAGGAGTTTGAGGTAAAGGACTTGGGACAGCTGAGATACTTTCTTGGGATTGAGGTAGCTCGTGGTGCAGAAGTGATTGTTTTATCTCAAAGGAAGTATGTACTAGATTTGCTTACAGAGACATGTATGCTGGGGTGCAAGCTTGCGACTACTCCAATTGACCAGAAGTCCAAGCTGAGTGCTGAGCCAGGAGAGCCAGTTGATAGAGAGAGGTACTAGAGGTTGGTGGGCCGCTTGATCTATCTGAGCCACACTCGTTCCGACATATCCTTTGTTATGAGTGTGATGAGCCGCTATATGCATGACCCTAGAGAGGGTCACATGGATGCTGTGTACCAGATTCTGAGATACCTGAAGAGTGCACCAGGGAAGGGGTTGATTTTCAGGAAGAATGAGCATTTGAACATTGAGGGCTATTGTGATTCAGACTGGGCTAGTTGTGCTGATGACAGGAAGTCCACGTCTGGATATTGCATGTTTGTAGGAGGCAATCTGGTCTCCTTGAAGAGCAAGAAGCAGACAGTGGTTGCGAGATCCACAGCCGAGGCAGAGTACAGGGCCATGGCCTTAGGCGTGGCAGAGATGTTGTGGTTGAGAGCCCTGCTGGTGGAGCTCAAGATGGACCAAGGGGCCCAAATGAAGTTGTGGTGCGATAACAAGTCAGCCATCAGTATCGCCAACAACCCAGTGCAGCATGATAGAACCAAGCATATCGAGATCGATAGGTTCTTCATCAAGGAGAAGTTGAACAGTGGACTCCTGGAGTTAGGTCACGTCGCAACCACAGACCAAGCAGCAGATTGTCTGACGAAAGGACTCAATTCGTTGGACTTAGAGAGAGGATGTGACAAGATGGGCTTAGTGGATATCTTTCGCCCATCTTGAGGGGGAGTGTTGAGATATTTGTATGTTTACGTGTTTTTCAGGGTTTGTTAGGGGCCTATTGGTAAATAGGACATTACGGGATAATCTAGGGTGTTATATGTAAAAGTGACTTGTAAGGCTTATATAAGCCCGAAACCCTTAATCAATAAAGTAATCTTTTTGGCTCATTTATCTTTTAAATGCCTGATATACCAGCAGAGAGTTTGAAAAAAAACAAACTGGAATTTCCAAGCCTTCATGTAAATATAACAAGCCCTTAGCAGCACCTAATGCAACTTTTAATCTTATATCCCACAGGAGCAAAGGAGAGTCCTTGTTGAACAAATGGTGATCTAGGGTTTTGTTAGGCATGAACTCATACACTAACAGCTGCTGGGGCCGGCGCTCTACATCCACCGCACAGTATCCGATGAACTTTACAAGATTTGGATGGTTTACTATGCATAGCAACTGTACTTCCATCAACCATTGCTTGTGACCCTTTATTTTGAAAAGTATAGAGAACAAATTTATAAAATGTGAAGACAAATAATGCTATAAATAAACTGAAAACACAATTTCAAAAAACAAGGCCACTCTGACTTGTCCATTTAATCTGATATCCTACACTCTATAATTAAATAGTATCCCTAGTGATATAGATATATTAAGTGCATTTGAACTACAAAAACAATAAGAATAAAAAGATCTGTGACAACAATTTTTATTTATAAATGATTGCTGTTGTATGACCAACTGTTAAAATGTTATTCTTTGTACTTCTATGAGTATATTATTATTGCCATTACTAAAACGGCAGCAACATAAAAAAAAAATCGATAAGAATAATAACATCAATGTATTTGATTTCATCCATTTGAAAGTTCACTGTTCTTCATAAGCTATTATTTCCACAGGCAGCTCTTTGAAGTGGAAAAAAAAAACAATAATTAAGAAAATTAAATGTGCATTTCAAGAAAATACCTGCAAAGCATTAGGTTTAAGCCTCTTTACCGCAACAACCATGCTTCCATCATCCCCGTTTCCATCCTTACCCTTTAGAATCCCCTTATATACAATTCCAAATCCTCCTTCTCCAAGCTTCAATGCTCCGTAGAAATTCTTTGTGGCATCTTTCAAATTCTTGTAATCAAATACTCTGAAATTGTGGACCCTTTCTTCATACAAATCTGATAAACACCTCAATGGTGTAGCAACGAGACCAGCTGATTTCATGGCTCTGGTAATGTGATTTAATTATCAGAAGTGTAGTTTGAATTGGTCGAAGTCGAACTTGAATCGAACAAATTGGGATGAGACAGTACTGATTTTCTTTGGCTTTTGTGCCGGTGCTTCTCTTTGAAATAACAGAAACACTCCATTATTTTATGGTACAGCTTAACAATTTTGCTGTTTTAAAAGACAAAAAGGTTCTTGTTATTTGAGAGAGAAGGATAGAGAGAGAGAGAGAGAGACAGGTTGCTATAAAACAAGGGGACGAGGGTCAAGGAGCTCAAAGCTGGGAATTAAATGGATAGAAAATGGATACTAATAAACAAAGTCAAAGAGATCAAAGCTGGAAATTAAATGACAGGAATAACAAAGCAACTGATGCAGAGCCAGTAAGAAAGCAGAATCATGTTCTCAAGTTTCTGTTGATCAAGGTAGAGCCTAGAGGGAGAGAGAGAGAGAGGAGATGCTAGAGAGAGAAATTTCATTTTCTTTTTTTTAAATATGAGAAAATTGTACTGTTAGAGAAGCAGTTTATGACTACTTCAAAAATGTAAAGTAGTTCTGACAAGGTAAATCAAATCACCTAAAAAATGTCAAGGGTTCGTTAAGTCAACGAGAAAAATATATAGCCGAGATTTGTAAGGAGTGAGGGAGAGAGTTAGATCAAGTTTCCTTGGCGTTTTTCTTTTTTTTTCTTTTCTTTTTCTTTTTACTTCTTCAATGGCACTTTGGTGTAAGGATTCAGAAAGAAAAAAAGAGGTTTCACTGATATCTCTCTTTCTGATAATGATCCTACAATGTTGTTTATCTTATTTTGAATATCAAACCTTCTTAAATCCGGTATTGTAAATAATTCCTGGTACAGAAACCACCATTTAGACCTTTGGATGTTAAGAAACAATAAAAAAAAAAAACACCAATGAAATGTTACCATAATAACTTAAAATAAAAATAGCTAAGACTTCTTAGAATAATATATGTCTTTTTTTTGTTAGCATGTATTAGTACTTGAATAATTATTTCAGTACCCGCACTGTACCCGCGATACAGTACCTGCATTTAGAGGAACGATGTACTATGGTCCCCACTAATTATTATTCTAAAAAGATATTATATGGTATTCACTAATTATTATTCTAAAATTCCAGCAGTATCATTTTTCTATGGTCCCCACTAACTATATAGTCCCCTTCCACAGTCCCTGCACTCGTCCCCGCATCAACCTTCATAAATATAAATACTCGCATCAACCTCATAGATATAAATACTTGAAAGATTAGATATTAACACTTTGATGCGTAACTTGTTAAGATCATTCTCCAGTTCCCCAATTGTCCCCGCGTCAACTTTCCTCTAACAAAAATAGTTGACATTATAGGTATAAATACTTTCAATACTTAGATATTAATACTTTCAGTGTCATAGGTAAAAAATACTTGCAAGTATAGGTTCAATACTTGCACGACGAGATATAAATATTTGCGTGACGACGAGCCTGAAAGCACATCATCATGGATCTCATTTGAAAGAGAAAATTGTGTAGGTATTAATACTTTAGAAAAAAATTGAATTGTGGAGTTTTTGCGGTCCCCGCAGGAAGTTATCTTTCTGCATTTAATTTTCTGAATTGTGGGTACAGTGCGGGTACTGTTATCTTCGCACTACAGTACCCGTGGTATACATAATTGTTCACTCATAGATATAAATAATTTCGTGCATAGGCATAAATACTTCCGTGTATAGGTATTAATACTGTAGGAAAATTAATTGAATTGTGGAGTTTTTGCGGTCTCCACAGGAAGTTATCTTTCTACATTTATTTTTCGGTGGTCCCTCTACGGATACAGTGCGGATACTGTAGCACGGGTACTGTTATTAATTCGAATAACTTCCTGTTTGAATAATATTGCAATATTATTAATATTGCGGGTACTTAATATTGCAATATGTTATTAATTCAAATAATCCAGAATTAGCACTCAATACAATAAGCTTACTTGTACTATGTGGAACACAAATCGAATTTTTTTTTATAACATTGTTTATCATCACGACATTTATAATTCGGTGCAGTTCTTTTCCGATATTTTTATTAAAACCCCCAAAAAAAAACAAATTATCAAATCTGCTCCCACTCCAAAGTTATAATTATTTCTACCCTAACCGCCCGTGGGCTGGTTCCCACCAGACCGCCCAGCCACTGGGCGGTCCACTACCATGAGCTGACCGCCCAGCAGCTGGGCGGTCCGCTAGTGTTTTTTTTTTTTTTTTTTTAAAGATTAGATTAGAGACAATATGAATATCAAGATGCTGAATTCTTAACGCTAAAAGTTCAATTTTTTTTTGTAAATATTAGTTAGATTACTTCTGTGAAGCATATTTATATTAAAATACGCTAAATTACTTGGAATTATGTTAAATTACGTTGAGTTACACTATATTAAGTTAAATTACACTAAATCACATTACATTACGCTAAAATACGGTAAATTACATATGAATAGGGACGATATCTTCACTGAAAAGGCGAAAAACGACGACGAAATGAAAATCTTAAGTAATTTACTCAATATGTAATTACTTAAGTGAGTTATACTAAATTACTCAATACGCTAAATTACTTAAGTGAGTTATTCTCACGCTTTCCGAAAAGTGCTCATTTGCTGAAATCGGACACTAAAATACGCTAAAATATGCTAAAATACGCTAAAATACGCTAAATTACGCAATACGCTAAAATACGCTAAATTACTCAATACGCTAAATTACTCAATACGCTAAAATACGCTAAATTACTCAATACGCTAAATTACTCAATACGCTAAACTACTCAATACGCTAAAATACGCTAAATTACTCAATACGCTAAACTACTCAATACGCTAAAATACGCTAAATTACTCAATACGCTAAAATACGCTAAATTACTCAATACGCTAAACTACTCAATACGCTAAAATACGCTAAATTACTCAATACGCTAAAATACGCTAAATTACTCAATACGCTAAAATACGCTAAATTACTCAATACGCTAAACTACTCAATACACTAAAATACGCTAAATTACTCAATACGCTAAATTACTCAATACGCTAAAATACGCTAAATTACTCAAGTGAGTTATACTAAAATACGCTAAATTACTTGGAATTATGTTAAATTACGTTGAATTACACTAAATTACGCTAAATAACAATAACTTCGCTAATTATGCTGAAATACGGTAAATTACGCTAAACTACGCAAAATTACGCTAAAGTAGACCGATTCTGTGCCATCTTTCATGAATCATAAAAAATAGTAAAAAAATTCCAAAAATAGTAAAAATTGGTATTCTACAAGTTCATTATGTAACTAATTTACTGAACTACTTGGATTGAATAATAGAAATGAAAATCTTAATCGGAAACTTCAACTCAAGTTTTGAGGGTCTTCCCTTTGTTTTTTGGTGATTCTGGATTTTAGAATCCGGCATCGCAGGCACGGACGCATGCGCATTTTCTCAAGCTTTCCGAAAAGTGCTCATTTGCTGAAATCGGACACTCGAGCGCCGTTTTATGACCGTTTTCATTTCGTCGTCGTTTTTCGCCTTTTCAGTGAAGATATCGTCCCTATTCATATGTAATTTACCGTATTTTAGTGTAATGTAATGTGATTTAGTGTAATTTAACTTAATATAGTGTAACTCAACGTAATTTAACATAATTCCAAGTAATTTAGCGTATTTTAGTATAAATATGCTTCACAGAAGTAATCTAACTAATATTTACAAAAAAAATTCGAACTTTTAGCGTTAAGAATTCAGCATCTTGATATTCATATTGTCTCTAATCTAATCTTTAAAAAAAAAAAAAAAAAAAAAAAACACTAGCGGACCGCCCAGCTGCTGGGCGGTCAGCTCATGGTAGTGGACCGCCCAGTGGCTGGGCGGTCTGGTGGGAAAAGTGGACCGCCCAGCCCACGGGCGGTTAGGGTAGAAATAATTATAACTTTGGAGTGGGAGCAGATTTGATAATTTGTTTTTTTTTTGGGGTTTTAATAAAAATATCGGAGTTCTTTTAGAGGAAATGTGCAGACCTGTTTGCGAAATTAATTGCTTGAATAATTACTCATTTTCATTGGCTAACAGTAGTTGACTAAAGATTATTATAATTTAATGACACTATATTTTACTTGCCAACTTGGTCTTCTTCTATTTTTAAGGCCAGAATACAATTTTATAAGCCTCAGTGCTGTGTACTTATTGGTCAAATTAAATAAACGCAAGGATAAAAGGGGGAAGATTATTGATTAGTTTGTTTGAGCCCAAGTTTCAACCTATTTGGAAACATTCTAACATTTTTCTTTATCCTCAAAACCTTGTTGAGTATGTAGAGATGCTCCTTTTAATTGATCATCTATATTTTTAGTTGCTTGATTTGTGTTTTATAATTAATGCAACTTAAAGTAAGCAATGCTTTGAGCGTGGATTTCTCCCTTTTTTTTTAATTATTCCTATTGTAACATAGAAAAAACCCAACTAATTGTCAGTGTGCATAAATTATTCAACTAGGACTTAGTATCTGAATGTAAAATAAAATGGAAGTGGTACATTACTAGTATAATTAATACTTATGATATTACTATCAACCATGTCTGATGTCAAAGAAGCATAAATACTGGTACAAAAACTAAAACATAATACATCAGATTGAGTCAAAAAAAGGAAATAAAAGTGGCTTGATTAAAGAATATTATATATTATGTGAATTTTTCTTCACTTGCCTTGACCTTGTTCGTCTGACATAGTGCAGAATTTTTTTTATTTTTCACTTGCCTTGACATTGTATGTCTGACTTGCTGGACAAATTAGCCTTAGGCAGCTTTTCTTCTTTTAAAAATCTATCTAGCTTCCTTCGCATGAAATCTAGTAAACTTCTCTTTGTTGAAATCTCTGAAATTTGTATGTTAATGCTAATTAATTTCCTCTTTTTCATTCCATTTTGATAGCTTAATAATGGTACCTTTTTAAGTGTTTACAAGGCAAGAGGGTATGCCAATATGCATTGAAAGTTTGAAACTAAGTTACTTCTGTATTCTAAAAAATTTACAATGACGAAACATGTGCAAGTTTTACTTCAATTTGCACATCTATCATAACTCAACTAGTCTACTCATTTCAAGAGAAACTAAGAAGTGAAACCAATTCAAGAACAGAGAACTAACAAAACAAAAACAAAAACATAAATGCATCAGCATGCTCCCCACTAAAGCTTCAAATTCCTCCTCCTTTGGTTGATCCCGGCCCAATCCCTAAAAGCTTTAACATGTTCAAGCCTCTTACTTTGAGCTTCAGTGCTTGCATCTGAAACCTTCAAATTTCTGTAAAGTTCCCTGTGTAATTCCAAAAATACCCCTCTATACTTCCATTTATCACAACACATGCCATTCTTTGACATAAAATCAATTACCTCCATGACCCTCTCAAAATAGCCACCTTTCAAAAAGTTCACAACCAAACATTCAAGCAGATCATCTCTGTTCTTCAAATCTGACAAAATTCCATATTCTAGACTTCTCTTTATCTCCCCCCATAGTATAGTGATTTCACGGTACATCTTAAGCGAAGAAAAGCCACTTAAAATATGGAAAAATGTCAGTCCATTCGGTGAAATTTTTCTCTCTCTCATGCATTTGTAGGTTCTTAGTGCATCATCCATCATTTTTGCATCAGAGAAGAAAGAAATTGAATCATTAAATTCAAATACCAAGGCCTGTGATACAGTAGCATTTTCACAGGCCACTTCCTTGGTCAGAAATTCAACCAAATTGGAATTTCTTTTGTTGCAACCACACAAAGCTGAAGGGTCATGAACATTTTTCATATGTGTTAGGAGAGAATTATATTCTTCAAATCGATCTTGTTCCTGGTATGAAGTCAACAGTGATTTGTATATACCAACTCCAACAGGAAAATTCTCCAATTCTAACTCTTCTACAATGTCATGTGCATGATCTAACCATCCCATTTCAATACAGCCACTGATCACATCATAGCTCAGATCAGTATCTCCAAATTTAGTGTCCTTTCCGATTTTGACCAAAAATTCTGAGATCTTACTGACTTTTCTCTGTCTAACAAATCCATATACAAGTTTTGCAATTGCCTTCTCACTAGGTAAAAGATTTCCTTTTTCACATAAAACTAAACCCAGCTCATTTTCGGGACTTAAAACAAAACCATCATCTGATTTCAAAATATCAACTATAAATGTGTAGCCAAATTTGAGGTTTCTAGATCCAACCCTCATTTGGTATAGCTTCTGGGACCCGTTATTTGAAGAGTTAACAAACTTAGGTCTTTGATAAAGATCCACCATAAGGTCACTCGCTGAATTGAGATCATCAAATTTGAAATGGAGGCTTAATAAAGGGTCATAAAACTCCCGGCATTTATGAGCCAATGGAGGGGAAAGAGAAATAAGATCAACTCTCTCTTTCCAATTTTTTAACTCATCCCGTCGGCCTATTTTCTCGTAGTATCGTGAAATCAATATTATAGTATTTAAGTCCGCCACAGAACCAACCCGTGAAATCAACTCTATGACCTCTTTAGTTTTCATGGTAAATCCAAATTTCACACAAGTATCCAAAATGAGATTGAACAAGGCCGCGTTTGGTTTGATTGGATAAATCTTTTTGGATTTCTTTCTTAAGAGAACCCGGCGTAAGTAAACGTTACAAATCTCCGCAAACAAATTGGTTCCAAGAGCAGACCCCACTCGAGTTTTCACCATGTGAAGAAAGAAGATGCAAAGTGTATCAACAGAAGGCACTGTACCAGTCTCCAGTATGATACGCAAAACCGTGGAGGCATGCACTGGTACACCGGCCCGCACCAGAGAAAGTGAGAGACTGGTTAATGCTCCGGGTTGGAGGAGACCCCGTTGTACCTCATAAACTGCGACCACAGTCTCATATGCTTTATTAAGCCACTGCAGATCTGACGAATAGGAGAGGGAAACAATAAATTCATTCAACGTAGATTGGCTTGGGAGGCCGTAGAGTCGTTTGTAGTCATTAAATGCCATCCATGCATCTTCCAGATGTTTATCTTGTATGGAGACATTCAGTTTGTTGATTAACGTTTCTCTTATTAAGGGTCCTTTCCAGTTTATGGTTTCTTCAGGTTTAGTTGAAATGGTACGAAAATTGTGATTGAGATATTTTGTCTGGTATAGCAATGGTATAAGCAACCTGCCAAAGTCGTAATCTGATGGTATGGCTCCGGCACAATTTACCTACATCATAGACTTGAAGTAAGATTTAAGATATCAATAACTAACACAAACAAAGGATCTCTTTTCAGTACCCGGTATCACAATGGCCCACTCTACAAGCTAACATGTATCAATGCAAAACCAAGACTGATCTCCTTCATTTTACACAGTATCTAGCAAGAAAATCAATACCACGTACTGGTATTGGTTAGTTGAACAGCATGGAACTCTACAGTTAGCATACCAGCTGGATAGTAATTTACCAACACACGTGCTTGCACGCACACGCACATGCAAAGAAAAAATAACTTACCATCTTAAATTTATGGGAAGTATACAAAGGGTGAGCTAATGTCCTAATCTTTAGGCAAAAGTTGAACAAGCCTCTCATTTTTTTTTTCAACTTGTAGAGCCTAGAAAGTTGTTTGCAGCATGACCTGGAAAATGCAGATAAATCTAATTAAGCAACAGGCAATAAATCACACAAAAATATGGCAGAATAACATCAAAATTTCAAGTATAAGCTGGGTATGTCCTTCTCTTCATTGAAGCATTTTGACAAACACCTTGCAAACGTGAAAAAGAAACCCACCTCTCCTGTTTTCTTTTTCGACTTTTAGAGCCCCAAGACATTAATCAATAGAAAGTTGTGCAGCATGACCTGGAAAATGCAGATAAATATAATTAAGCAACAGGCAAAAAATCATACCAAAAAAATGGCGGAATTAACATGACCCGCCAAAAATTCAGATATAAGCTTCGTACGTTCTTTTTCCTCATTGAAGCATTTTGACAAACACCTTGCAGACATGAAAAAAGAAACCCACCTTCTATTATTCCTTGCAGCTGTGCAGAGCAAAGTATCCGTACTCCAAAAGGTCCTGATGTTTGCACCTTCCCTCGAACAGCTTTATGGTCGATGCCAAAACTCTCTCCTTCGTACGTGAAAAAAAATAGATTAGGGGCTTTCCCAATTAATACAACTCATTTCGCGGTTTGCCCCTCATTAAAACCAAAATCTGTAATAAGCCCCTCCTTTGTTATATTACGTGTTTTGAACTTGTGCTATGCAAATCTCAGATGTTACCTCATTAATTGAATGCTTTGAAATATCAATATGGATTGATTGATTTACAAAAATTAGCGTGTCAAACATGTATCAGATAATAGTGATATCTCCGTAGAATTTTTCAAAATAAAAGTTTGATGCGAAAATATTTTGATAGTTAGCCAATACTCTCAATAACAACTTCTTACTTTCGAGTTTTGACAAAACTAGGCGAACTTTTGGTGGAGACATTTAATATGACTGATAAAATGTATCAAGTGATAATAAAATATTTAAACTGAAATTCAACAGTGTTCCAATTCATATGAACTCAATCAGAAACATTTAAAATGAACAACAATACAGGGAGATTGAATACTAAAGCATTTAAATTGAATAATAAAAACACAGGTGAAATACCAAAGAGTTTAAACTTAATTACACAAAATAATTACAAAAATATTTAAATAATTAAACATATAAACAGAATAGTAAAGCATTTAATTAAAATACGAAGGATGATGAATACTAAAAACTTAAGTTGAACATATAGCAAATAAACTATACTAAAGAATGACATTTACTTTCAATTATGTACTTCGATGATTTATTATTGAGTGAGGCTACGGTGCTATGCATAGCATCAATTGGGTCCGTACTACGGCTTAAAATTTGACTTTTCAAATTCTAACGGTCGATCCGAACCGTTCAACATGATTATAAAATGAATATGTACTTGCAAACCAAATTTTACATTTTTTCACATTTTTTTACTATTTTTTCGAAATCACTTGATTTGAACATTCTGGACCATCCAAAAGCAGCCAATCAAAAAAGTTTGAAAAAATATAAAATTTGATTTGCAAGTACATATTCATTTTATAATCATGTTGAACGGTTCGGATCGACCATTAGAATTTTGAAAAGTCAAATTTTGAGCCGTAGCACGGACCTAATCCGTGCTATGCATAGCACCGTAGCCTCACTCTTTATATTCATGTTGATTAATTTTTATTCACTTTATTTATTTTTTTATTCATATTAATTGCTTTGTTATTCAATCAAACTTAAGGAGGGCGTGCTTAGCATTCATAAATGCAAAAAGTTTGTTGAATAGTGGAGTTGACCGATCAAAATTAGTGAGGTTTAGATAACGATATCTTATATCACCTTTTCTTAGCTGTCAAACTGTGTAAATATTAGATTTTCAACTTTCAAACGGTTTAAGAAATTTGAGCAAAGATATTGACGTCATTGTTTTGATTTCGACCAACGCATAAATCCTATTTTTTTTTTCATTTTGATGATATAATTTTCTACCCGTAATTTTCAGATTTCTATGTAAGAAACCACTTGGACAGTTTCTAGATTATGCATGCGTGGCTTTATCAGGGCATTCCGACAAGTACACTACGGGGTCCGGTTCCACTAAAGTAACACAAATTTTAAGTTTGATTCTGAACCGTATGATGGGAATTCAACCAACTTGATCTAGGTCGAAATTTACGGAACTCTTTTAGTATTGATATCGGAACTGATCGGACGATCCAGATCCAAACTCAAAATTTAGGCTAATTTAGAGGATCACCGGGAGCATCGGAGTAACCTCGAGTCTCGGTCTCGGTAAAGCTGAAAGCCTGAAAGTGGTAGGACTTAATTTCGGTTCTCCTGTAGCTCTATTTTTGTATACTTCGTCAAACGGGTACTTCACGGATAATAAATTCATAATCGGAGACTCTCTGATACAAATGCATTGTTAAGCCCATATAAACGAGTTGTACGGAATCCAATCTATATATATTGGGTTCTTTTTTTTTTTTTTTTTTTTAGGGGAAGCCCGTAGATATTAATGGGTTTTGTTTCGTATAGATAGATAACGAAATTTTTTATTTCTCCAAGCTGGGACTTGGACAGAAGAATAAATAATAAAAATAGACTCACGGACACGGAGTCAAGGACCGAGGAGGTAAGATTGAATGCGCCTGGAGCACAATCCCAAATGTTCCATGGATAAGTAAATATTAGGGGGAATTCATGTATATCCCTCAAAAGTTTTGATATTACGTATTTATTCCTCTAAAATCAATAATTACATATTTATCCTTAAAAATTGTAGAAACTCACATATTTGTCCAATCTAACTCTATTATATATCAAATATCTCCAAAAATAATTAAATAATATTTTTCTAAACATTAAAATTTATTTTACAATATTAATTAATATATATAGAGCTGGACTATGGTGAGTTGTGAAGTAAGATGTCATTTTCACTTCACTCTCATATTTTTATTTTAAAAATCCAAACAATCGATCCGAACTGCTCAACATGTTCTCTATATTGAAATGTGCTTGGAGATTAAATTTTACATTTTTTTGAAAACTTTTTACTATTTATTAAGCTACTTTGAAAATCGCTGATCCGGTGGTTTAGAAATTTTTACTGTTTTTTACTGTTCACATGGATCAGCAATTTCAAATTGGCTTAATAAATAGTAAAAAATTCAAAAAAAAATGTAAAATTTAGTCTCCAAGCACATTTCAATATAGAGAACATGTTGAGCAGTTTGGATTGGTTGTTTGGATTTTCAAAATAAAAATATGGCGTGAAGTAAAACGTTGTTTTACTTCACAACTCACCATACATAGTCTATCTCATATATATATATATATATAGAGAGAGAGAGAGAGAGATGGGCTATTGTGCTTCGCGAAGTAAATGGGGGATTTACTTCGGGCCATATTTTTATTTTTGAAAATCCAAATAACCAATCCGAACCGTTCAACATGTTCTAAATATTGAAATGTGCTTGGAGACTAAATTTTATATTTTTTGAATTTTTGTACTATTTATTAAGCCACTTTGAAAATCGCTGATCCATTGTGAACAGTAAAAAACAGTAAAATTTTCTGGACCACCGGATCAGTGATTTTCAAAGTGGCTTAATAAATAGTAAAAAAATTCCAAAAAATGTAAAATTTAGTCTCCAAGTACATTTCAATATTTATAACATGTTGAACGGTTCGGATCAGTTGTTTGGATTTTCAAAATGAAAATATGACCCGAAGTAAACCCCCATTTACTTCGCGAAGCACAATAGCCCATCTATATATATATATATATATATATGGATGAGCTATGGTGAGACGTGGAGTAAAACCATTTTGTACTCCATAGTACTATATTTTCATTTTGAAAATCCAAACAACCGATCCGAACCGTTCAACATGTTCTCTATATTGAAATGTGCTTGGAGACCAAATTTTACATTTTTTGGAATTTTTTTACTATTTATTAAGCCACTTTGAAAATCGCTGATCCGGTGGTCCAGAAAATTTTACTGTTTTTTACTATTCACAGTGGATCAGCGATTTTCAAAGTGGCTTAATAAATAGTAAAAAAAATCCAAAAAATGTAAAATTTGGTTTCCAAGAACATTTCAATATAGAGAAAATATTGAACGGTTCGGATCGGTTGTTTGAATTTTCAAAATGAAAATATAGCGTGGAGTACAAACTTGTTTTACTCCACGTCTCACCATAGCTCATCCCTATATATATATATATATATATATTTCTAAATCTTATCGCACATATTTGTTCCCTTTTTGGTTAGAGTTAATAATATCGCAATATGTACATTTTTTTGTGTACAACAGGTCGGCCTTATACAGATAATTATTAATATAAAGGCTACAAAAACAAAAAGAGAAAAAGCAAATCCTAACTCTAGTAGTCGCTGCTCTCTTCTTCTTTCTTCATACCTCTTTATTCCGCTCCTTCCACTTTTTTTAGTCTTCACCCCGACGTAGCGATATTCTCCCTTCTTTCTCGTCTCTATCTCCTCTAGTGGAGAAGAGAATGAGGAAGAGGGGAGGGAGCTGAGTTGAGCGGAGCCGAGAGTGCGGTATCGTCTGAGCTCGAAGCATAGAGTCTATTGTCATAGCTCGAAGCATAGAGTCTTTAATTACCTCTATCTAGATCGGAGCACGGCGGTAGCAAATCCGACCGTCGGAGCGCGACGGCTATTGGACGAAAGCGGATCCGGCCGTAAAGAGAGATGGATAAAGAAGTAATAGGTGTTTAAGAGTGTAAATAAGTAGGATTAGTTGATTAGAGTAGTTTATATTATTTTATGAGAATAAATGAGTTTAGATCTAAGAAAAAGAGACTTGTTGTAACACGTTTTTTTTATCAATAAAATTGTTAGTAGGTATTTAAAGCCACTAACTTTTAAAAAAAAAATTATTAATTTATACAATACATCACTGTACAATACGATTATTTATAAGTTACGAACACGACATGACCGCAAACACAACAATTGATAACTCAACTTAATAATTTTATCTTATTAGTGACTTTTTATTTAAAAAGTTGTCTAGTGTCCTCTTAATTTGTTCCCTAACCTTCAAAGAAATATAACTTACTCGTATAGCTGGGCCCAATTGGATGTGCTCTTGACGAGCTTAATTATTTCGTATTTTTTCTATATATGGCGGAATTATAAAATTTAAATTAGGAGGACTAAAATATAAAATACATAACAATTGGCGATTGAAAATTAAATTCAAGTCTCGACGGCTATAAGTAACATTTTAACAGATATGCTATGAGCACACGTTTATTATTTTGCGATAAGTCTGAATCATGTTAACACTTAAAAATTTGAATATACATGATTGATTATAAATTCTAAAAGTTATGGGATAACAAAGCACCTCCTCATTTAACAATTAATAGATATGTCCCTGCTTCCCGGTTCGTACTTCGTAGCACTCAATGTCTCCAGTGGGAGACGCAAGCTTAGATAATATGAGAACGGAGTAGGTCCGATGCCCATCGGACCTACTTTTAGGTTCAACGAGCATGATGACTGTCCGATCTTCAAGATTTATGTGCATGAAAATTAAAACAGACATGCACTAATTGTAAAGCATTATGCACGATCTTAAAGCAAATTGACGGTGATTAAACCATCGAACCAGAGTAGGTCCGATGCCCATCGGACCTACACTCAAATGAGTTGATATATGCTTTCGACTTGCTTACTTTGTGCTCGTGGTTCGAAGTTTAGTTGATATGTTCACAAGTATCTTTTCCGATATGTGTAAAAGATTTCTTTTACTTTATGGTTTGAGATTTATTCTCAATTGCTTTGAGCTTCGTGCTAACTCAAGGGCAGTATTATTGAGCTTTGAGATTCGTCCAAAGTTAAAAAGAACGAACTGAATCTACTAATTCTAAAAGATTTCCTTTTACGGTACCGGGGAGGATGTGAATTCGGTGTCGTGAAATTTCATGAATGTGTTTTGAGATTGAATTAGCATGGCCTACCGGCTGTGAAATCACTAAAAAAAAAAAAATTTACAAGCATACGTGGCTTTCTATATGAATAGAGATATAACATAGAACAATTCTTGTTGTGTTTTTTTAAGAACCGACAATCTAAAATAGCCAAGGAAAAAAAAATCCCTTCTCTAGTCCAACAACTATTTTTAATTTTGTTCCGTTTTGTTTCGAAAATATAACTTAGACTAATATATTTTTATAAAATGGTAGTAGCAGTACTCTTTATTTTCCTTTAAAATTGCATTTTCTATATTTTATAACATGTTTTGACGATCAAAGGACGATCTGCATTATACAAGGGCGGAAGATGAAGGTGTGCTAAGCACCTCCACACATTGAAATTTTTCAGTTTTGTTCTTTTAAATTTTTAAATTTTTAAATTTTTAAATTTTTAAATTTTTACAAAAATTGTACTATTAGACTTACTTATTATTATTAAATAAAATTACATAATACTTATTTATCCGACATTTTTATTAATATCCAAAGTTTAATAGAAATCAATTAATATACCCATATCCGCTGGGAAGTTATAAAAATTTGGGTACCGGTCATTTTCTGGCCGGTACTCAATTTAATGTACCGGCTGAAAAATAGCCGGTATCCAAATTTTTTTTTAATACAGTACCGGTCATTTTCTGGCCGGTACTTAATTTTTTTTTTTTCGGATGGGCATAGCATAGTTGGCTAGAAGAAAAAGTCGTAGGAAACTCATATTGAAATTTGAATTTGGTTTGGCTAAGATCAAACAAATACATTTGGTTGGATGCGTGTGTTACACCAATTACATGTATCGGTGCATCATCGATGTTTTTGCAATGAAACATCGATGTTTTATTAGCCGGATAGTGCTAAAATATCATCAGTGTGTCGCTGATGTTTTATTAGACTTAGCATTGGCAATTAAGCAGGGTAGTACTAAAAAAATATCGGTGCGTCGCTGATGTTTTTGCAATGAAACATCAATGCATTTCTGCCGTCGTTAGGCCATGCATAAAGCATCAGTACTCAATTTTAGAATGCTGGTTATTGTCAAATTAAATTCACTAGCCGCATGCGAACACTAAACTTTAGTGTCATATGACACTGTCAAAAATAAAATCGGTACTTCAATCCGAGTTTCCTACGACTTTTTCTTCTAGCCAACTATGCTATGCCCATCCTAAAAAAAAAAAAAATTAAGGACCGGCCAGAAAATGACCGTCTGTATTAAAAAAAACAAATATTAGGTACCGGCTATTTTCCGACCGGTACTGAATTAAATTGGGTACCGGCCAGAAAATGGCCGGTACAGATATTTTTATAACTTTCTAGCGAATCTGGGTATATTAATTAATTTATATTAAACTTTGGATGTTAATAAAAATGTTGGCTTATTTATCTAGCGTCTCTATCTCAATTTTCTGTTTCCGTCCTTAACATTATATACAATATTTTTGTTCTGATAAATCCTTAAATTGAAAAAATCTTTCAAAACTGCAAGAAAAAAATTTAATGTAGCTATACTCCCGTAATTTACTGGATTTTAAACATAAAAAATCATTTAATATTTTAAAATAGGAAAAAATGAGTTGCTTGTCATCATTTGTCCGGAACAAGAAAAGTGTGGTTAACACAGTAAAGATTAGAAGAACTAGCCTTTGGTCTAGTGGCAAAAGCACATGGTTTCTGTTTGAGAGGTCATGGGTTCGAAACTCATATGGAAAAAATCATTTGTTATAATAACAAGGGTATTAAATAGTTGAGTGGCTTGACCTCTAACTTTACTTAAAAAGAAAACACAGTAAAGATGAGGATGGTTGTGGTCAGCTGTATTATAAGCTTGCTGGTTTAAATCTTCTATATATGAGATATATGGTATTTACAACTTTTAAGTTTAAATAAGATAAACTTTTAGATGTCTTTTTTTTACAACTATTAAATTTTTCTTAAGTTAAATTTACATTCTATAAAAATGATTAAAACTGTAAGATTAATTGTCTTTTTTTTTTAAATCTTCGCAGAAGCTGCAAAGTCGTGATGGGAAAAAGAACTCTCAACCTTTGAGTAACCAACAATCTTAAGACTTATTTTCTAACTAACTGTGCTACCTCTCCTTTCTCATGTAAGATTAATTGTCACAGGTACGTTTATCCCATGTTGAGAATTACACTTGCAGAATTGATGTTATCCTAAAAAAAATACAAGGTTCTTACAAACCCCAATGCTTGTATGTCATTACTAGTACCGTGTATGTGCGTTGCAACGAAAACACATTATAAGAGAAAAAAAAATTTCATACAAAATGACATGTTTTTATAAAAAAAATAGACCAACAAATAGAATAATTAATCAACAATATCCATCAATAATATTAGAATAGATTGGTTCTAAATTCAAATTATAAATATAAAGTCAATTGGTATAATAAAAGTCCAAAGAGAAATAAAGTTGGCTTAATGCAAATTGGAGGATTCATAGCAGTAGCTATATTATATACTTTTGTATATGTTAAAAAGAAAACAAATATTTAATCACTACAATTGGAAATATATAATAAAATTATAAATATTAAATTAATAGATTCATATCTTATTTCTCGCTTAGAACCTTCCAGTAAAATATATTTTTGGTATACTATCTTGGGGCATCAATTTTTTTTCCAGCTAATAGAATAGTAACTGAAAAAAATACTCATCTGAATTTCAAATTTATGTTTTAGTTATAGAAAGTTAAGTTAAAAAATATCACTTAAATTTAGATAGACACAAATCTTTTTTTTACAAGAAGCCTAGTGTCTATCTAAATTTAAGTGATATTTTTTAACTTAAATATTATAATCTGTTTTTAAACTTAAATACAGATTACAACTTAAATATCACTTAAATACAGATTTAAGTGATATTTGTATCTAAATTTAAGTTTAAAAAATATCACTTAAATACAGATTACAACTTGCCTATATTAATTATTACTGTATTTAAGGCTGATGAGATTCAACTTATGTAAATAAAAAAATTAAATATATAGCGATGCAACAAATGTGATGTATTATATAAAAATTTTGAATGGAACATATCTTGACTAGAATAGAATTATGTTTACTCAAATAAGACCATTAAATGACAAATAACATTTCTCAAATGATATAAAAAAAAATAAATAAATGAAGACATGACCAATCAAATATTAATCAATCAAAAAATTTCTTAAATGACATTTAAAAAATGAAAATAAATCAAGACTGATGTGAAAATCGAGTATCTGACAATCAAATAAGTGAGGGGAGTACATGTCTAGATAAATTTAGACAAGTCTACACGTAAAAAAATATAAAATAAAAACATCAAAAATAGATTATTGTTTTTTAATATCAGTCCAACATTTAACCTGCTAACAATTGTGAGATCGTTAAGTTTAATACTTTATAAATTGGGGGAGAAAAAACCTTAAAATAACAAAGCGATTTTTTTTGCTGTCCTTCATTCGTTTCTATTTCATCTTCTAAAATTAAAATTCAAAAATTAGATGTCCATGTTGGACAAAATCCAAGTTCAAAGATTAGATGTCTTTTTTTTTATTCTACCTTTCCATTCAGGCATTCACCTCGTTTTACAAAATTAGAAGCAGACCATAATAGATCTCAAGTCAATTAATTAATAATGTCCTGAATATATTTTTAATTGTTTATTTGATTTGAAGTTGCATTCATTGAATTATATAAAAAAAACCAAGTTGAGTGGCTCTAATGAAAGAAATAAATCAAAGTTCAACTATTAGATGTCCATGTTGGACAAAATTCAGCGACCTCTAAAAATAATTACCATATGCATAAACAAATAACATTCGGTTGCGTTTGGATGGGGTTAGAATAGCTCTATTTTTGGATTAGCTCCACTATTCTTAATCTTGAGTGATCCAAACAACAATTAGTACATTGGGTTAGCTCAAGAATAGCTCTATTCTACTAATCCAAAGAAATGGTGGGTTAGCAAGAATAGAGCTAGTGGAGTTAGTGATATTAATAAAAAAATAGTTTTCATTCCTCTCAATTAGAGTTAGTTTAAATATTAAATTAGTATTAAAGAAAATATTTGATTAATATTAAATAAATATAATATTAAATTAGATTAGTTTTAAATAAAATATTATTTTTAATATAATATTAATTAAAATATTAGATTAGTATTAAATAAATATAATATCAAATTAGATTAATATTAAATAAAATGTTAGATTAAATATAATAAATATTAATTTAAAATTTTAATATAATATAATATTAGTTTAAATGTTAAGTGTTAAATGTAATATAAAATTAGTTTAAATATTACATTAGCAAATATAATATCAGATTTGATTAGATTAGTATTAAATAAAATATTATATTAAATATAATATAATATTAGTTTAAATATTAAATGTAATATAATATTACTTTAATATTAGATTAGTATTAAAAAACTATTAGATTAAATATATAATATAATATAATATAATATTAGTTTAAATATTAAATATAATATAATATTATTTTAATTAAATGTAACATAACATTAATTTAAATATTAAATGTAATATAATATTACTTTAATTATTATGTGTATTAAATAAAATATTAGTTAAATATAATATAATAGTAGTTTAAATATTAAATGTAATATAATATTAGTTTAAATGTTAAATGTATATAATATTTTAGTTTAAATATTATATTAGTATTAAATAAAATATTTGATTAGTATTAAATAAATATAATACTAGATTAGAATCGATTAGTATTAAATAAAATATAGATTAGTATTGAAAAATATTAGTTTAAATGTAATATAATATTAATTTTAATATTAAATGTAAAAATATTAGATTAGTTTAATCAATATTTTATTCATTCTCTCCATTGCTATTTCAAATATACAATCCAAACGATATTTTTACTAACCCGAATAGTCCAAAGTTAGCACTATTCTCAAACGACTCGAGTTAGCACTATTCTCAACCACTAACCCAAAAATCGCTATTCTTGCACTAATCCTTCCACAATCCAAACGTACCCTAAATAATCTAAAAAAATAAAAATATGACTAATCAATTATCAATTAATACTATATATCTATATATATATATATATATATATAGAGTAAGGCTACGGTGCTTTGCAAAGTAAACCACCCCGTTTACTTCGGGCTACTTTTTGGATTTTGAAAATCCAAACAACCGATCCGAACCGTTCAACATGTTCTAAACATTGAAATGTGCTTGGAGACCAAATTTTATATTTTTTGGAATTTTTTTACTATTTATTAAGCCACTTTGAAAGTTTCTGATCCGGTGGTCCAGAAAATTTTACTGTTTTTTACTATTCGCCGTCGGATCAGCGATTTTCAAAGTGGCTTAATAAATAGTAAAAAAATTCCAAAAAATGTAAAATTTGGTCTCCAAGCACATTTCAATGTTTAGAACATGTTGAACGGTTTGGATCGGTTGTTTGGATTTTCAAAATCTAAAAAGTAGCCCGAAGTAAACGGAGTGGTTTACTTTGCAAAGCACCGTAGCCTTACTCTATATATATATATATATATGAGCAAAACTAGGGTGTGATGTGCTCACGTGGTGAGCACACCTCCTACAACATGCATTTTCAAAGTTCAAATAGTCGATTCGAACCTTCCAACGTGTTCTTCATATTAAAATGTGCTTGGAGACCAGATTTTACTTTTTTTGGAATTTTTTTACTATTTTTTCAGAATTTTTGATTAAACTAAACATAATTTGAAATTCATCAAAGTGATGATTTTCAAAAATTCTGAAAAAATAGTAAAATTTTTTCAAAAAATGTAAAATCTGGTCTCCAAGCACATTTTAATATGAAGAACACGTTGGAAGGTTCGAATCGACTATTTGAACTTTGAAAATGCATGTTGTAGGAGGTGTGCTCACCACGTGAGCACATCACACCCTAGTTTTGCTCATATATATATATATAGTGCTTGGCTATTATGCTTATATAAGCATATGCCCACATATATATATATCTTCAATAACATATAAAAAATAATTTTTATCTTTTACCTTTATTTAAATTATTTTTAAATATAGTATCAAGATATGCAAGATATGCAGTGGGCATGGTTTCCCAAGATAAAGTCATCCATGCGGTGATGGTGCTCCAAGAGCAGACAAAATATAAATCCGGCATCCCCACTCCCGTGGAATTCATTCCAATACCTGACCGTTTATAATTAAATCACAATCGTCCATTTTAATCTACACGAAACTTAAAGCGGACACTCCAATAATACTCTTGACTCGTTTGAGAGCATTCTACGCTGCGGTACAGCAGGGATACTATTTTCTCTCCATGTCCGTACAAAAATAGCGAAGTACTAATTAAAAAGGCCCAGTTTTCTTCTATCTTTACAAACAAACCCTAGGTAGCAAGTGTCGTCCCTGTTCTCTACCCAAAACGCGGTTTTACATAATTCGGGATAGCAGTTATCGCCTCTGCGTTCTCTTTCTTGCATTCTGAAAGTCGTTTTACAAAATTCGTGATGCCACCGAAATCGGCGAGGAAGTCAACGTCTGGTCCTGGGAGAAAAGGAGCGAGAAGACTTGTTCGCCCGGCGGAGGTCAACGGCGAGAAATTGAAATTGGATGATGATATGAAGGACGAGAAATTGCCTGACGAGGAAACTGTCTCACCCAAGGATGCTACCGCTAGCACACCTGAGAAATCTTCAGGTTGTATAACCTTAGTTATTTATCCCTTTTGATTTATAATTAAAAAGGCTGTGATTTTGTTTGTCTACACAAAGACAGGTTACTTTGGTGTTTTATTGGCGTTACTTTGTTTGGGTTGTAACGAACTTTTGGAATTTGGTCACCGTAACCTCCCAGTTGGTTGGATTTCTTGGAATTGTATTTTGGGAGATTGCATTTATTTGCAAATTTGTATGTATCTGTTATAGCATGCGATTTTAGTTCTTAATAAGTATGTGTTTGACTTTTTTTTTAATGTACTTTTTTTGTTTCTGACAGTTGAGGTGAGATCAGATTCAAAAAAGGAGGCAATGAATGAGACAAATAAAGAGGAGAGAGACTCTGAAAAATTCAATTCAACTGATAATGGATATTCAGAGGGCTCAAGTATGATCTCTTCTCTAATCAAAACCCTTCTTTTTGAACTTACAGCTGATGCTAAATAAATAAATAAATTTGAATAAACAAAACATGGTCTCAGGGGTATGCATAGTTCCGATTTGGAATCTGGTCTTGATGATCTTGTATGGTTTATCTTAATTTTTTTGGACAATAATCCTACAAAATATTTTTCATAATATAGAGGAAAAAGAGAAAAAAGCTGAAACGGACGATGAGAAGGAAGAGCACAAAGGAGAGCAATTGGATTTAGAAGAAGAATACGAACTGGAAGAAGACTCAACAGCTGTTGACTACGAGCCTGAGGAGCTTCATGACAGTGAAGTCCTCATGGAAGAGGAGATCGAGGTATAGTACATACTTGCATTGTACTGGATCTAAATCCGATGCTTTCCATCTCTGCTTTACCTGGTCATTACCCCTTGATAATAGAAGGAAACAAAAAACTGCAAATCTCAGGTAGACGAAGGAGAAGAACATGAATTGTCAGAAGAAGGAGAAGAAGAAGAAGAAGAAGAAGTAGTAGAACTGATCGAGGATGAAATCAGAGATGATGAACTAGATGACGACAATGCGTCAGAGCCTGAAGGTGATGAAGAAGAGGATGATCGAAAAGCGCAACGTGAGGTGTTGAAGGAGCATCGGAAGAGGAAGGAGTTTGAGGTGTTTGTAGGTGGTTTGGATAAAGATGCAACTGAAAGCGATATCAGAAAGGCATTTTCTGAGGCTGGTGAATTGAAGGAGGTTAGGTTGTTGACTAACCCCATCACGAAAAAGAATAAGGGATTTGCCTTTCTGAGGTTTGCCACTGTGGATCAGGCGAGACGGGTCGTCTCTGAGTTCAAGAACCCTCTGGTATGCTCACTATTTTGTTTATTTACTGCTAGTATCATGGCTGGAAATTTTATGTTTGAACTCCAAGCAGGACACAATCCTTAAAACAGAGCCTAAAATGGGAAAAAAAAATTATGATCGATAAGCACTGACTTTTTTTAATATTGATTTAAAGCTAAATAATAAAAAGCAGTTGCCTTGCGCAGTTGGTGTTTTTTTTTTCTCAGTATACACTGGTTTTACCTGTGAAACCTGCTGCTTTCTTCAATAATCTTTCTGTCGTTTAATTAATAGATCCGCGGTAGAAGATGTGGTTTGGCACCGAGTCATGACAATGACACCCTTTTTGTGGGCAACATCTGCAAGACCTGGACCAAGGAACATGTAAGACTGCTTCTTCCACTTTAGTTTCTTTTGTGAATTTAGCTAGGTTTACTGTTCTTATTTAAAAACACTACTATGAAACGCAGTTGAAGGAAACTCTGAAGGGATTCGGGGTGGAAAATTTTGAAGATCTGAATCTGGTAGAGGACCCACGCAATGAGGGCATGAACCGAGGCTTTGCTTTTTTAGAGTTTTCGTCCAGAAATGAGGCCATGGATGCACTTAAGCGCCTTCAGAAAAGAGATGTCAAACTCGGGTCTGATTGTGCCCCTAAAGTTGCCTTCTCGGACTCTTTCAGGGAGCTGGATGAAGAGATCATGGCTCAGGTCAGATTGTGTGTTCACTTTTGTTTGTGTATATGTTAGTCTGTACCCAATCTGACTTTGGTTTTGATATGCTTTTGAGTTATGGTACGTATTAAAGTTAAATACTTTAATTTGTAGATATGTTATCTACTGTTTAGACAGGCCATGTGTTAAATTTGGTACAATGTGGGAACCAATTGGTCATCCGTTGTGCGATTTGGAAAATTAACGTTTCAGTTTTATCGGCACTTGATCAGTGTTTAATCGCTTCCCAAATTGCATAAAATTTGATTCATTATCTGTCTAAATGATAAGGAACAAAGTCTATTATTTTACTTTACAATTTTGATAAATTTTGGCCCTGGTTGTCACAGTTTTATAATAAATTTGGGTGTAATATTTCTCCTCGTTACAATGTTATCGTAGTTCATTAAAGTTGCAAATCAAAAAACAGAAAGAGGAAATCTTGCACAAAATTTATATTGGACTTATCATGATTATATATAGAAATAGTTTCCTTCCCCACCTGAACTCAGAAAATCAGGGAGTTACCATTTTGGTACCAGCAATGTACCATCTTTCATATTTTATATAATTTTTTGTCAATATCAGGTGACCACACTTTTCATTGATCATCTGCCCCCTGCATGGGACGAAGACAAGATCCGTAAGTACCTCAGACATTACGGGTCTATTGAGAAAATTGAACTTGCACGCAACATGCCCGGTGCTAAGAGAAGGGATTTTGGTTTTGTGACATTTGACACACATGATAATGCTGTAGCGTGCGTTGATGGAATTAATGATGTTGAGCTCACTGACGGCGATAAAAAGGTAATTGTTTCTCCATATTTAGTATTTTGTTTGGACGTATGGTTTCAAATGTGTTTTTAAATAATGTGCTAATTAAATGTAACAAAAATGCCAGGTAAAGTTGAGGGCAAGACTGTCAAGGCCAACAAAGAAAGAATCGAGACCAAGACGAAGCAGTAGCTCTATGTCTATGTTGCACATGAACCCCAGAGTCCGGCCCGCGCTGTCTCGTATGGATCGAGTGCGGCTGGCCCCACGCGCACTGCCTCCCCTGCCACGTAGAATACCCCCCCGCCCGACAAGACCCATGGGGATGCGTGCACCTTTCCGTGTGGCCCCACTGCCTAGTAGTAGCTCTTCAAGGGTAATTAGAAGAGTCGTGAGTAGTGGCCGGGACAGACGTCCTCTGGTTACCGTGTCAGAGAGACCTAGAGTTCGGCCTCTACCACCTCCACCTAGGCCTAGGCCTAGGCCTGAGCGGTTGCCTCCCCCACCTCCACTTCCTCCCGTCAGGAGACCTGGTACTCTTTTCTTTCTATCTTTGTTGGTAGAAATACTAGGAATGTGTACTATTCTATAAGAATGAACTAAAGATCTCTACTATGACCTGCTTTTTTACTGGTACAACTACGAAAGTACTGGTATCAAGGAATTTTTTTTAGACAATATAAGGATCGTCGTTTATTAGGGATTTTCATTGAAGTTTATACACCAGGATGTAACCTCAATTATCGTAATTCAATCATGAGACTATTATCTTCTTTATTCTTGTTGTACTCCATTGTCCTTATTCTTGTTAATTTTGTTAGTTATTCTACAATTTTTAAAATACTACAATCCCTCATTGATCAATTAGTTCCTTCATTAATCAGTTAATTCTTTTTGTTTATCACAGCACCGGCGCATCCTAAGAGCTCATTAAAGAGGGAGAGGGAAAGAGATCGAGAAAGGGACTACTCAAGGCATGAATTACCTCCTCCACCTCCACCACCACCTAGAAGGGAAAGAGCCCCAGATTACCCCAGCTCGCGGGCCCTACCTTCCAGGCGTCCTTCCTACGAGGATGACTACCGTGCACCCCCTCCCAGTTCTTATGCAGATATGACACCTCGTGGCTCTTCCCGTGGTGGCTCTGAAAGGAGACCTTATTTGGATGATGATTACAGGAAGCACGAAGAAAGGCCTGTTGAGCGAGGCCCACCTGCACGAGGCGGCCGGGATTATGATTCTGTTTATGGGAGCAAGCGCCCTTATTCTGACATTGTAATTTTTTTTTCTTTCACATGAAAGTTTGCACTTAACGTTGGCTAATTGCAACTATGCATTGACAAAATGAAAAATGACTCTGGGACTGTATTGTTGGGTTTAAACATTCAGTTATTAACTATTTGTTGTTTATTTTACAAAGGATGATGCACCACGCAATGGAGATGCAGGACGTAATTCAAGAGCTCGCCTGGACTATGCACCAGGTTCCACGTCCAATCACTATGCGGATTCTTACAGTGACAGGTGTATTTTCTGAAACAAACTGAGTTTTCCTGATTCAACCTTTTTTCTCTTTTGCTTTAGTTTCCTAAATTGTTTTGATTGGTCAAGGCTTGGAAGGGGACCCACAGGATATGGGACTGGTGCAGGGAGCAGCCGCACAGTAATGTCTGGTAATTTATATGGTGGGAGAAATCAAGGCTTGAGCTATCCTGGAGGTACACTAATTGTGTCTTGTCATTTTGTTCCAGCTTCAATATGGATCATGTTTGTGCCAATGCTATTCCAGTACACCTTACTGTTTATTGCTCTAGGTTTTAGTTTTCCCAATAAATTCAGACTGCACTGATCTTGATGTAGGGTCAGCTCGGGGCAATGATCTTGGTGGTATGTACTCGTCAGGCTTAGCTGGAGAGTACCTGTCTCGGGGTTCTGATGTAAGTTTTTCTATTTGCACTCCCCTACCCTTTTGAGATGGATCATCTAATACTGTTGGTTACTTATCTTTAACTCATTTGTCTGGTAGGCTTCTGGCAACTCGTACCCTTCCTTTTATCCTAGCCGAGGTTTAGGTGGTGCTGGCTCTGGTTCATACTACTGAGGTATGTAATCACACATCTTTTATGTAAGGCATATTCTATTCGCAACCTGGTATAGTTGATATTATGAAAGCACCATGTATTTTACTGGCGACAAATTGCATTTTACTGCATTTTGACGACCAAGACTTAGTTCTCCTAGGCAAGGATTGCTGTACGAGCATGTTCTTACCTCCTTTTCAACATTGGAAAGTAAAAATTCATTTGGTAAGATGCTGTTGGCGACAAAGCCAGTTAAGCAATCTGAAAGCGAGCCCAGTTATCCAAAATTCAGAGGCAAATCAGCAATTTGAATAAGGAGAAGGAGAATTAGTGGTCCCACTGGTGATTAGAAGAGTTTCAAATGGAGAAAGGCTTTCCAATAGAGATGAAGCATCATACATGGTTCATTTTCATGGTTTTAACCATTACATGAGGGATTTTTCTTGGTTGTAATTTTGCAGTTAATTTCCGACCAAAATCCCTTGAATTTGACATGAATTGTAACTGAGGATTCAATTTTGTGTTACCAGACTCTTACTGCTCACTGTACTGCAATCCTTGCATAACCAAATTCAATTTAGTACTTGGTGTTTTTGTAATATTGTTGAACTATATAGGATGGAGAGAGTAAAAGCTAGTGCCTCATTAGCCAAGTTTTGGGTTGTTATTATCCGTGTTATGTTTGAATTAAATTTGGTTATTGGGAGATTTGAATCTTCAGGCGGGTATTAAGCCGCCATTTCATGGTTTCTACTTTCTACACTATTGCCCCTCCATGATCATATGGGATCTACCTTCTATTACACAGATACAAGGAGGCAGATATAGGCTGTATGGGATCTCTATCTTCTATTACACAGATACAAGGAGGCTGATATAAGCTGTGAGAAGCAAGTGCATGGTTATCAAAGAAGTTAATTGTTGGAGAGAGTTACTTCTCATTGGTTGGTTTAAAATAACATTTTGTATTATTGGATAAAGAAGCAGGAAGGATCTTTTCATCTATCTATGATGTGCTATGTTATTGGGATCTTATTTAGATAAGTTGTTTATTAGATACCCGTACAACAGGGTTTATCAGATGCTTTTGACAATGTTTAGTTGAAATATAAAATATGTTGGTGCTTTCAGTTAACTTGGCTGATTTGAGAGCGCATGGTAACATGAAACAAAAGGAGATTTGTACACCATGTATCTACAAGGAAATTCTACATGTCTGCACTGGTAATTTACTAATTTTTTATTACTCGATGATTAACTCGGCTGTGTTGTTAGCCCATTAATTGGAAGGATATTGAAAAAGTGGTAGGGAGTGAACAGATGGTGTTCGCTTTACTCGCTTTACTGGGAAATGATGAGTTGGTAAATTGTGGGACAATTAACAAATCAAGGGGTATCTATCTATAATTTAGGAGATGCATCTATGCAATGCAAGCTGCAACTAACATGTGCACATGTAGGGGCTCCATATTGAACCCCCCCTCCAAACCCCACACACACAACACACATAAGGTGATAGGTATAGACTTGTGTCTTGCTTTGTTTAGTCACTGTAAGGTAGTATTACGAGTTCAAAGGTTGGGTGAATTTGCTAGTTTTTTTAGTTCCAACTGACCATGGGTAGTACCCGAGTTCAAAGGGGAGAGACTCATTTAGTTCTGTCTGACCATTATTTTGCTAGCTGTATCCGATTCCAATTAACTTAATAATAACATATTCATTCACCTCTTCTAATCTGGGACTAGTGACATGGGATACAGTCCCTCAAGCAGGGCGCCACATCATAACTGTTGCTCAATCCAGATAGCTTTTAACTAAATGTGGATTTTGTAATCATACTGGTGTAATCAAATTTTTACTTCAGTGCCTGTTGCCGTTTCCCGTCTCCCCTCTCCACCTTAAACCATCTAATAGCCTTGCCTTGCAACAAATCCTAATTTGTGGAACAAGTGGATTCATTGGTTATCTTTGTAACATTTTTGTAACAAGTGGATTCATTGGTTACCTTTGACTTCTATCATAGGTGTTTACTAACACTCCTCCCCTCGCACATGGGCTGCAACCTATCTGTACAGACAAAAATGCAAATATTTCCAATACTGTTGGATAGGATTAGTATAGATGATCACTTTGAAAATTCATGAAAAATAGATCACTTTCATTTATGTCTACAATATATTAGTATCTTACTACTAATTTGGGGATGTAATCTACTGGAGCAACCTCTCAGCAATTGTCCAACTATATATGTTTTTATGCTTTGATTTAACTGAGAGAGTTGGCAACAGTGTCAATAAATGAAGCAGCCTCCATTACAACATTCTCAAATATGGATATATTCTGGCTTCCGTAGATAATTGTTTATCACAATTTTAGAACGAAATCACAGCATTCCATATGATATCATGGTGTATAAAGGGTTATACCCTGGAGCAAAGTACTAGTTGAGAAAAGAGAATGTTAGTTGCACTTGTGTGTAAAATTCATGGCTAATTGTGTATGGAGGGGTCATGACTCTGTCAGGCTCAACCTGGATTTTAGTAAATGTTCTGAGTTCTGATTGCAAAATATAATTTGTTACTTCAACAATCAACCTGCTCATAAGCTCTACTTGAAATTCTACCTTGAAGCCTCTCTGACCTGGATTGGTGCTTAGTCTATCAGTGCATGCTTAAAAATTTGTATCTTTTGTCATCTTTTTATTAATTTGTATTTATGGGGTTTCTAAGTGAAGTTATGACTAACAGTTAAGGTTTTACCAAATACATGATGGTACTGCGTTTTTTGTATTTACTAAATACATGTTATGAGAAGCCGAATACAACATGGTGCTATCCTACAATGCAAAATAAACCTTTGTTGGTAATAGCCTTTTGGCAAGGAAGAGTGTACATGTAGAGAGAAAAATAGTGACCCTTTTGGGTTTCTTGTTAGACTTCGGATGAAAAGTAATTTTTTTCTGGTCATATACCACAAAATGTACGGATAGCTTGTTTGATGTTGATGTAATGAATGATTTGTTCTTTTTCAATAATCTTAATTAATTACATTAATTCCCAAGAAAATATTACAAGGATTTGCAAAAGACATGCTTGGCTAGTTATACTGTAGGGGTGCAAACGGATCGGATAGTGGTAAAACCATATCCGTATCTGCTTTTATTTTTCAGATTTGGATACGGATCATATATTTGATGGATACATATATGGATACAGATACAGATCAGATATCTGTAGATATATATACATAATGTTTTCATAATATATATTAAATGTTTAACTATATAATATATATTTATTATTCGGATACAGATAATTTAAATTTAAATCATATTTGTACCTGTATGGATATTTGGATATCAGATATTTGTATCTAATTTTCGGATACAGTCAGATAATATCCCTGTTTGCACCCTTATAACTAAGTTATAGTGTGCTTTGGACGACGACAACAACAGGAGACATTTTTTCCATTAAGCAATAAAATCGAAGGCAACATTTATTTTTCACAAAGCATAATTTTTTTGCAATCAAAGTATTTTTGTCATGTGGAACCTAATTGAACTACAGTATACCAAAAAATATTAGTTTGAATTAACCTATCCAATTCATTAATTGTAGAATATACCGTGGCAGGACCTGGAATCATTTTTTTTTTTTACCTGCTTAGGGGATTATTAACTATACACTTGGTTTTCTCGTTAAAAAGCAAAGTAATTTCGTACCTTTAAAAAATAAATAAAGTCTAAATCGTAAACCCGACTCGAGTATGTATTTTATAATTAAAAAATATTATGCTAATTAAGTCCTTTCATGAACAAAATACAATTAATTATGAAGGGTTGGGAATTGGTCCAATGCCCTTTGGACCGATCTCGTGTCCAAATGATGTTTTAAATCGTTCGATTCAGCGACTTGACAGATGCGGAAAGAAATGCAATTTTATACTCTTCGTATAGAAGATGCAACTTATATATGTTTGTTAATTGTACTCCAGTACTTAAAATATTGGACATGTCCAGTGCATCTATTCAAAGAAAATTTAACTATGTTGAAAACATTTAATTTTTTGAGTCAACTAAGACGAGAGCAAAAAAACTTCAAAACCTGAATTATGTAGACTATAGAAGAAACTTTTGCTCGTAATTTTTTTAATTAATTTTCCTGAGAATTTATAATTTCATTTAAAACCTTAACATTTAATTCCTTCCTTATTCACTAAAAAAAACATTATCTAATTTTTCTTCCATCCATTTGAAAAAATAAATAAAGAAAATAAAACAATATCAATTCATAATTGTGATTCACGTCAATTACGTACCCTTGAATGTAGATATATTTTTTGACAAAACATATATGTAAAGAGGAGGGATCAAGTTACAACAACCATTTTTTCCATTTTTAAAGTCCAAATCGTCGATCCAAACCGTTCAACATGATCTCCACAATAAAATGTGCTTGTAGATCAAATTTTACATTTTTTTTAATTTTTTACTATTTATTAAGTATTTTACAAAAAATAGTCATATTCAGACTATTGAATTTTGTACCCATCTTAATAAATAGTAAAAAAATTCAAAATAAATGTAAAATTTGATCTGCAAGCACATTTTATTTAGATAATCATGTTGAACGGTTTGGATCGACGATTTGGACTTTGAAAATGAAAAAAATAGTTGTTGTAACTTAATCCCTCCTCGTATGTAAAATAGAACAAATAACTAGGAAACGATAATATGTAACCAATAAGCTTGTTCAATAATTCAAATTAAGAATAAGAAGTCAATTGTTACTCTACAACCAATCAAGAGGCAGCTTTAGCTATCCGTAAAAAAATCTTAACTTATTAATATATGCTTTCGTGTTGGTTAATTTAGAATTAAAATAGCATATAAGGTTGAACAAATTTTAATTACTGAAAGAATAAGAAACAATTAAAAGCACAAGTTAGATATTTTTGTTAAGGTTCACAAGTTAAATTTGTATTTCTTATCTTCATCTTTATATTTTATTTATTTATTTTTAAAATAAAATTGTCACCAATTAGCATATGAATTTTGTAATAAAAACACGGAGAAGTTGAGAGGTAATGGATGCCTCCATTTGTTTAGTGTGCAGCTTAGTGTTCAAACAATAAATAAATAGTTGTCTTGTTTGATTTAAACGGACGTGAAAACACAATTTCCTATTATCACTTGTGTCCTCAATCGGACGATTAACGAGCGCTTTGGACAAGATATGGTCCAAACTCCATCAAACACGACTTTTGTAAATTTATATAAGTTTTCGTTTTTAACTTCTGAAATATCTAATACATATGCTTAATCAATTTATTGTTAATATTAATTGAAAACAGTAAATAGAGATCCCAAAAAAATATTAAAGTCCAACTAAAATATTAAATGATAAAAAAAGAGTAAAAGCTGGACTATAAAATCTAGGGATCGACTAACAGTCCCTCCCCCTGATTAACTGATGTGTAAAGTACGATGGGGACAACTAACTATATTAACTACTTGAGAGACCGCTTATGATTGAAAAAATTTACAACTGGCGCGTGTATGTATCGATACTTATGCGTGCAAGTATTACCATATAATATATTAAGTATTCATATCTAAGACATCAAGTATTAAAAAAAAAAAATTGGACATCAACTTTATTTTCTCTCTAATTACACACTCATCTTAGAAGTGGGTTTTTTTTCTCCGTTTAATCTCGTGAATATTTCTGACGATCTATGAGGAATTTTGCGAATATAAAACTACGGACATCTTCTACGTAATTTTCTCTTTAAAATGAGATCCATGATGAAGTACTTTCGGGTTTTTCGTCGTTCAAGTATTCATACCTGTCATGTAAGTATTCATATCTAGTTGAGAAAGTATTTCATACATCGTCGTGTAAGTATTCATACTCGTCGAACAAGTATTCATACCTAAGATACCAAATATTTCTAAAAAAATTGAACATATTAACTTTTTTTTATTTCTCTTATCACACACTCATCTTTTACACATTTTTAGAGGTGGATTTTTTTTCCATTCAATCTCACCTATATTTCTAACGATATGTAAGAAATTTTGCGAATCTAAAACATCAAGTATTCATACCTAAGATATCAAGTATTTTAAAAAAAACTGGACACATCACTTACTCATATTTTACATGTTTTTAGAGGTGGTTTTTTTTTCCCGTTCAATCTAACTAATATTTTTGACGATCTATGAGAAATTTTACAAATCTAAAACCACGAACGTCTTCTATACAATTTTCTCTTTCAAATGAGATCCATGATGACATACTTTCGAGTTGTTTGTCGCACAAATATTCATACCTGTGGTTAAAAGCAGTTGAAAGTTTATCCAAACTGTGAGAAATATTTGGAGGATTGACCCTCTGGGGATAATATCTTTTTCCAATATTAGTTAAGTAGTTAGTTAGAGATCAGGAGGGGGGGGGGGACAGATAGGGGACAGATGAGCGGGGGACAATATAATTACTCTAAAATCTAATCACGGCCGAAAATGTTTTGCCTTTTTATCCTCAGCAGCTTGGTTATAAATTATAACCATCGGATCCCATCCGACGGGAATTCATATCACCTAAGATACCTCATTTTCTGCTTCTAAATCCGGTCCGTTAGTCATATACTAGCACGCATCTTAAAGGAATACCATGCATTCAGATCGGACGGTCGGTTCCGAACTCAAGTTACTTTACGATCCGAACCCATCTTCTAGCTCCTCTCAATTAGAGAAACCTACTTCAATTAACGCCGGCTGAAAAATCTCTGCGATCATCAACCGAATCCACCATTTCAATCAGTCGCAAAGAAAGGAAGAATCGGCGCAACTCGGACAGGACAGAGGTGAGTCTCTTCCTATTCAAGCGTTCTTTCGCCAAACAATCGCTCTAGATTTTCCAAACCATGGTGGCAACGCAACAATGGAGTGACCATTGCTTGCATATCCTATGGTATATGTTCCAAATTTTATGTACTGTACTTCACAAACGATAGGATAGTTGGGGCCTGGCGTTTGATCATTCTGTTATGGATTTTCCTAACCATGACGACCTTTAGTTACTCATTACTAGTCACTAAGTTATATTATCTTCTTTCAGATTTAGCACGATTTGAGAATGTCATATGTTATCAGAAGACCCATGTCTCAATTACTGCAAATACAAGCACGATTTCAAGCTCACAAATTCATTGAGTCGTGCCTGGGTAAAAGAACAGCTTCTTCGGACCTGTTTCAACTGAGAAGGTTTAGCGCTGAGGTTTCAGCTTCTGAGCAGATGAATCTTATAAGACAGCTTAGAGAGAGAACAAGTGCTCCAATAAAGGATGTCAAATCAGCTCTTGTTGGATGCAATTGGGATATCGGTGCTTATATTTTCTTTCTATATTACATTGGAATGGTATAATTGTACTTGGTTTATGACTGAGGGAAATAATGGAATAAAAGAGCACAAACGACCATTAAATTAACAGAACTGGCATTTTGCTGTAACATGCTTTTGGTATTTAAATTCATTTTATTGGTTGATCAGGTAGTGTTATCATATTGTATTGCACCAATACTAGTTTGACCTGTTGTGGCACTTAAATGGCTTTTCATTTTGTTTTTCCTGGTTTTTAGGTGTCCAGTCAAGGATAAATTGGGCTTGACAGCAAAATGAGGGCTTAAACTGAGCTTGGTTGTAGAATTGAGAACCAACTGAGGTTTAATTGCCTTCAAATATTGCCAATATTACACTTGGGGAATAGTTACTAGAACTATCTGAAATTTCTACAAATTTACAATCCTTGTTTCATTAGGTGAACCTTGACTTCTGTTTCATATGTGAATTTGGTGGGGAGAGTGTGCCATGTAGTCAGGTGTCGACTTAATGTTGCCTTCAATTGAGCATTAATTGCTATTTTGTTCCAAGAATTTCAAAACTTAATAGTTTGAACTGAAAGCTTAGATAAAATGAAAATATATTTGAAATGAATGCTGCACATTTTAGTTCCATCCTTTGATAAAATAGGGTAGACAAGTACCAACTTGAGTTCCATAAATGCTTTAATCATTAATTTCAGATGAGGCTCAGAAGGATCTGAGAAAGAGAGGCGTTGTAATGGCCGCAAAAAAGTCGGCCCGAACTGCAGCTGAGGGTTTGCTTGCAGTTGCGCAAGATGACAAAAGAGCTGTTGTTATAGAGTTGAATTGCGAAACTGATTTTGTTGCCAGAAATGAAGTTTTCCAATACTTGGTACGTTTTACTTCTGAAGAAATTGTTTTTGGTTCATCCTTTTGGCCCTAGAATGGATGATGGAGATCAAGTTTATGCACTTGTTTTGACAAATGCTTATACGCAAGAGATTGTGAAGCATCACTTGGTTCCAGTTTGGTCTCCCTACCGTAATTTATAAAAAAGGACAATCCTATTAATTTTTTGTTGGACATTTTTCAGTCAACAATTTTGTTGACTAGGGCTTTTATTTTTCTTTGAGGAAGATAATTAGTAGGTTCCACAAGGTATCAATGAGAAAGTATAAGAACTAGAGTGGGGAATGGGTGACATTTTTGGGGCCATTTCTTAAACTTTTCTTGGTACTTGGTAATCTATTGCAGTTAGTACATATACTAAGAAATAAAAAAAATTCTCGGTAACATTTTTCCCATCAAGTGTAAGTGAGAACTGCCTAAAATACCATTTTAGGATATAAGTTGTCCTGTCTGGATATGCCAGGTAAATTTGGATGTTCTATATGGTGTGCATACTTGCATTGAAGTTTTTTTTTTTCTTGGCCGCTTGTTATTGCAGGCTTCTAGTTTGGCAAAAAAAGCACTGCTGATGGAGGGACCCGCCTTTCAATCAGCTTTTCCCTTTGGCCCTGAATACTTGGAGGTAATTCACCTTCTTCTTTTTTTTTTTTTTTAAATGAGCAGAAAACAAGAATAAATTCACCTTCAAATATCCAATTGTTTTGTATTGTTTAGTTTTGTGTGTCTTTGGATTCCTTTCTTAATATCATTGCAATTCAGTCGGTATTAAATACAAATCCCTAAACCCTACCTTTATTAGCTTCGCCAAATTATCAAATTGCTCATCCTTTGTTTCTTTACAATTTTGAAATAGAGCACGACAATAAATTTGGAGCATCCTAAACTTACCGGGGAGACAACCGTACAAGGCGCAGTTACTGAGGTGGCTGCCATGGTGGGAGAAAATGTTAAATTTAGAAGAGGCTTTATTCTGTCTACTTCCTCTCATGGTGTTGTTTCTACTTATCTTCACACCTGTCCTCAGCCAGGTAAAGAGAATTATTTGGAGGGAGTTTACTGTAAAATTTGTTGTTTTGGACTGTACCATCCAGGCAGGCTCATATAAAGACGATGACTTTGCAAAAAGAGCACTTATTAGTTGAGATTTCTCATTGCAATTGACATATAATGCCTTTCGTTTTGGCTGTGAAAAGTAGCCAACCATCAGAAACAAGTTAAGGCGTGCCAACGGATGACAAAATTTGCTCTTTTATACAAGGATAGGTTACATTGAGAAATCACATTTGATAACTGTGACAACCAACACGATATTCATCAAAATAAAAAGTCAAAATGGTAGATAAGTTCTCTATGAATTAGATGAGCCATGTTTCAAACTTATTGAAAATGGAAAAACTATTGGTCATCCTTGAAGTGTTTGAAAAATTAATGGTTCAGTTTTTTATCGGCATTGATTGGTGACCAAATGATTTTCAAATTACACTAAATTTGATACAGGTATATCTAAATTATAAAGAACGCATCTATTATTTTTAGTTTTTACTTTTACGAATTGAATTTGTGTGTTACGGTTGTCGAATAAGTTTAGTTGCCGATATATCTTTTCCCTCGTATTAAGGAAAATACCTCTCCAAATTGGCATATATATTGGTGCTTTCTTTGCAAATATTTAGAATGTAAGAAACTTTAGAAATAATAGTATTTAAAATGCCGGTTGTGGTTGGCAAAAGAACTTCCAAACTCATGAGAATGCCATCTGGAAGTTTGCATATCAGTATCTATCAGGAGTAGGTGATGTTTTCTGAGATTTTTTTTTTTTTTTAAAGTTTTGTAGTACAAAGTTTCTAATCTAGCATACCATTGATTATTCATTCTGTGTACTACTGTACCTTCAGAGTTAGATGGCACTAGTTTGTGCTTTGTTTTTTTTTAACTCTTTTTACAGCCATTATTGTTCATGCATTTTTCCCACTTTTGTAGGATTGGGTCGGATAGCAGGTTTGGTAACATTAGAAGTAGAAGATGGAAGTGCCTCACTTGATCCATTAAAAGCTGTCGGTTCATCCCTGGCCATGCACATTGTTGCATCAAAACCACTATTCTTGTCAAAGGAACTTGTGCCAGCACAGGCTCTACAGAGTGAGCGTGAAATTCTGAAAACTCAGGCACACTTCTCTTTTTCGTTTTTTTAATATTTTTAGGATAATTTACATTCATATATCCTATACCCTCGCTTCCAAACATAGCCCAAACTCCCGAAAGTCCTCTCTTGTAGCCATTGTGTTTGAGAGTTTTTTATTTTTTTTTAATGGCAGTACCAACACCAGCTAATTTGTTCGGTATACTTTATATCATTTTGTTTGGCTGAATCTAAATGAATTAAAGCTCACTTCAGTTCTAAACAATGGATCGGCTTCATATGACGAGCTTGAACGGTCGATCTTGATCTACTTGATGAGCCAATTGTTTTAATTTCAATATTTTTACTTTTTAGTTTGTTTTTTATAAGATCAAAATGTTAAAATTGTTGAAAAATGAATGTACCAAAATAATTTATTTTTCAGCCTCTTCATCTTAATACAAAACGAACTAAAAAAATTGAAAATTTTGGAAATGTGAAAGTTTGGCTTGTCAAGTAGATGACGATCAATAGTTTGAATTGTTCATTTGTATAAACTGATGGTTTTGAAGTTAAGCTCACAGATCCCTGGTGACATCCAGATTACTCTTTATGTTTTTGTGGGGATTACTTCCGAAAATACACCATGCCTCATGTTTTATCTTCACTTTTGTTTTTCTGAAAAAATGCTTCAAACATGCTCAATGTATAATTTCTCCATGTAGGACCATTTAATTCTTGAAAAGACATGCCCCAACTAGGGCTCATTTTGCAAGCTGTTGCATATTTTATATACACATTCATTTAATTATTCAGAAGACAACACAAACTATCTCGTTATTCCTCTTTTTTTATTCTTAATCAATTGAAATGATGTCTAGTTTGGATTGTGTTGAAAATTTCATGATTACGTAGTTTTTAGTTGCAATAATAAAACACAATAGTGAGTTGCAAAGGAATGAAAAAAAAGGATAACAAAACACAATTATGACAATTATTTTGTCTCTTTGTATTTTGACCTTTAGGCAGAAGCTTCTGGAAAGCCTCAAATGGCGATAGAGAAAATGGTGGAGGGGCGTTTAAGGAAATACTTTGAAGAAGTGGTGCTTTCAGAACAAAAATTTGTCCTCAACGACTCCAAAAATATCAAGGTTTCTCTCACTTGTACTACAAATCATCTCAAAGGGCGATTGTAGTCCTGACTCAAGTGTTACTTGGTTCCTGTCTAGTAACTCATTGAGTAATAACTTTGGACCTCAGAGGGAGATTAATTGGTCTGAACTTATTCAATTTGGCCCAATTAAACACTCAATTGTAATACCCTCAATTGTGCACTTGAATCTTGATTAAGCCCCTTTTAATTACCCTTGATTTAATCCGATTGTGCAATTTGGTAGAACTCGGTCTCACCAAACTTGCTTGTACGTAACTGTTATACTGATATTGGACTGATTTTAGGTGTGCATTCTTTTTTCCCTTTTTTTCTTCAAATTGGCTTTTTCTAATGAGCTATTCAATGGATGTTTTTTTTTCCCTTTTTCAGACGGTGTTGAACGAGTTATCAAAAGAAGTTGGTTCAAAAGTAAATATTGGGAATTTCATGAGAGTGGAAATAGGAGAAGGAATTGCCAGGTAGTCAACTCAATTTTAATAAATAGTATCTTTTGGTTATATGTGTAGATTATCTTGGGTGTTGATCAGAAAATATAGCAACTGTTTGTAGATTCTCATTTTATCAGCTGCCACCTATATCAGAAGATTCTGAAGTGATAAAGTTGTAAATAGGAGTTTTTTACTGACTGATCTAGGGTCTTATTAATATAAAAAACTCCAAATAAATTATTATTCTAATAAATGATAATTAATGATCAACTGTATATACCAGTAAAGTCACAAAGTTCCATTCTGTTGAGAAATCTTCTAATTGTACTGTTAAATTTACAGGTCAGACTCAGCTTGAGGCAAATTAAGCTTTGGACCTCAAAAACTATATTTTTTGACAGAGTTAGAGAGATCTTTTTATTTATGTTTAAAGTTTTTATTATTGTGAAATTCGTAGTCCCTGTTAAACTTTAGCAGAGAGATTTTCGGGACTTTACTGAAGAGGGCTGAAACAGCTTTTATGACGGATCTAGAGTTTCCTTTGTATGTTTTAGCACTGATTTTATTTCAGATAACATGATTTAATAAGTTGCAACAGGTTTTCAATACAATACCTAATAAAGAGAAGACTTGGACCTGTTTGTTGCTACCTGTGCATTGATACTCTCCCTCTCCCTCTCTATCTCTATTGGAAAATTAGCAGATTATCGTTCTGTGGTGTGGTGCTAAGACCTTTATAATCTGTGCGCAAACCTACAGTCCTCTTCTCTGAAGTATTACTTAATGAGTAGTTGATTTCTACTTTTATTTTTTGTTTGTTGGCTCGTGTTAGTTTAGAACTGATGCAATATTTTTTATGTAGTAAAGCCTTAAACAGATACAAATTATGCAACAATTAGGCACCTAAAACATATACTGCAAACAGCAAATACCAACAATTATACAAGGTCTGCAAATGGGGCCTGAAATAGGAGATATTCCATTGCTTTTGTTTTGGACGGGCGGATAAAAAAAGCCCATCTTCACACCACTGAGTTAAAATTTAGAAGTTTTTAATCATAGCCCAAAAAAAATAAACAAATATCATTAATTTTGGATAATTTCATTTTCTATATTGCAACCGCTAAATAATTCAATAACTGTGATGTAAAAAAAAAAAAGTAGGATCAAAATCAATTCGATACTTATTTAGAATATAGGATCTATTTTGAGATTCGTGTCAGAATAAAACGGACGACTTAGTCTCATTCTACACGGTCAGGTATTACACTGGATCTGAATTCAACTCAAGTTCAGCAAAATCTCCTTCAAACAATTTTGGAAGAGTATCCTCTAGAGTATCGCATTTAGTGTACCAGCCAAATAATTTTTTTCTGGACCAGCTTTAGATGCATGGAGTCTTTGAGATTTGTATCAGATTAAAATAGACGGTGCACAGATCTCTCATTCTACTGGTACGGTACCCGAATTTGTATCCTCTGTATTATTATATATAAGTATTTGAGGAAAATAGGGATCAAGTCCCCATTTAATTGATAAATGAGATGTTACATTGGTTATGTTACAAGACATTCATCGTGATAAAGGAAAAGTAAAGTAGCTAAGTCCAGTGATAAGGTATCACTTGGATATTGTAGAAAGAACGGTAGAAAACAAAGTAAAAGAAAGAAAATTTAACTATTTGGCTATCTCCGATTACGAGCCTGCATGTCCCCCTTCATGGCCGGTGCGTCATTCCTACCGGTCCGTGGTTACTGTAGCCCCATTGATCTTGGATTTGTTCTACTAGGTCCTCTACCCTGCACTCCGAGTCTCTGAATATTCTAGTGCACCGCTCGCGCCATATTATGAATGCTGTGATAAGAAACAACGACCTCTCCTTCTTTGTGAATTGTGTGTTGATAATTGGATGTATTGGGTCCTCAAAGTTCGGCCTCCTGATGCGAAGGGTCGTCGCTATGCGGGCGTATATGATTCGTGATAGCTGACACCGGGTGCAGAGGTGCCTAACCGATTCTGCATTGTTTTTGCACATAACGCATCTGTTTACGAGCACCATTCCTCTCTTCATGAGGTTGTCCACCGTTAAGATTCGGTTCAAGATCATAAGCCACCCAAACACTTTAAACCTTGGTGGTGCTCTCGTTGCCCAGACCTGTTTTATTTGATTGGTGATGAAAGGGCCATCCTTCATTGCCCGGTAAGCCGATTTTACCGTAAATACTCCCGTTTCTGTCCACTTCCATTTGGCGTCATCCTGCTGTGCAGTTAGCAATACCTGTGCTGACTGTGCCGTGAGGTTAGTGAGCTGCTCTGTTGCCTCTATGGACATGACCCCGTTGAAAGTTAGATTTAGTGTACTCGTTGTCTGCAGTCCCGCGGTGGCCTCTGATAGTGATTGTGTATCTCGGGACGTAAAAGAGTATAGTTCTCGGAAGTTGGATTTGACAATGCCAATGCCCCAGTTGTGATGCCAGAAACTGATCTGTGTTCCTCTTCCCGGAATTTTTAAGACCGAACCTTCCCAAAACGGTTTTGTAGAGCCAATTAATCGTGTCAGTGATGCCGGCATAAGGTCATTCGAGAACTCCAGATGTCGAAGTAACGGTTTGATGAGATTGGGTTGTGGCTTAATCCATTTCCAGCACCATTTGAGTAGAAGGGCATTATTAAATGCCCGAATGTCCATTACACCTAATCCCCCCATTGCCTTTGGTTTGCAGACGAGTTCCCATGCTGCCAAGTTCATACCTTTGCATGTGTGAACACCGTGCCATAGGAAGTTACGTCTGATTTTATCTATCTCGTCGATCAGCCACATAGGGAGCTTGAAGCATGACATGTAGTAGACCGGCAGGGAGGAAAGAACTCCGTTGATTAACACCAATCTACCAGCTATTGAGAATTGTTTTGCTGCCCAACCCGCCAAACGGCTATTGAACCGCTGTATGAGTGGATCATATGCCGCTCTATTGAGTTTTCTCTCGGAGAGAGGGAGCCCGAGATATATCATGGGGAATTGCCCGAGCCGACACCCCAAATCTGCCGCCATGGTGTGACCCATTCGATCCCTGTCCCTTACCATAAATAATTCTGATTTGTTGAGATTGATAGCCAAGCCCGAAACCCTCTGGAAAACCTTGAACACAATTTTTACCATTTGTACAGATCTGTTTTCGGGTTTAATGAACAACAATGCGTCATCTGCATATAGCAAGCACGGTTTCATGTCTCGATAGGGTAGGAGCCAAGCTCCCGTTTGCACTAACTTTGAACACCATCTTGTTAAAAAATCCATTGCCATGATGAAAATCAGCGGGGACAGCGGGTCGCCCTGACGCACTCCCCTTTTGAGTGTAATTTTCTTACCAAGCAGGCCATTGATGATTACCTGTGATGATCCCCCAAGTACCGAGTTCTCGACCCATGCCACCCAAGTTGATGGGAATCCCAATTTCTGCATGACCATTAGTATGAATTCCCAGCTGATTGTATCGAACGCCTTATGAATATCCGCCTTGAATATCGCCATCGGGATGTGGTGCTGTTGGGCGTTGTGTAGAGTTTGTTGAGCATACAAGAAGCCCTCCGTGATTTGTCGCCCTTGCACAAATCCCGTTTGTGCCGGATCCACCAAATTGGCCATTTCAGACTTAATTCTATTAGCCAATATTTTTGAAAATATCCTTTGAACCCCATGTATTAAACTTATCGGTCTATAGTCTCCTGTTTGTGTAGGCTGGTCCTTCTTAGGAATGAGAACTATATATGATGAGTTAAGTGGATGTAGAGTTTGTTGTGTGTTTGTGATATTTTGGAATACCGCTAAAAGATCTGGTGCAATGACATCGGAGAATGCCCTGTAAAACTCACCTGTAAAACCATCCGGTCCCGGACTTTTATTATTGGGCCACCCCTTTATGACCTCCTTTATTTCCTCCATTGTTATTGTTCTTCCCACATGCGATAGATTTGCTTGGCTGTTGTATATAGTGGACCAGTGGATGTCAGGCATAGGGTCTGGTGTGGTACCCATCAGCGATGTGAAAAAACTGTGAAATGCTTCTGCTTTCCCCTTTTGATCCGTGTGTACTCTCCCTTCTTGATGTATTGCATGCACTGTGTTGGATCTGTGTTTTGATGATGCTATGGTGTGGAAGTATTTCGTACCCCTATCTCCTTCCAATTCCCATCTTATTTTAGCCCTCTGCTTCCATATATCTTCTTCCAACACCGTTAGAGTTGCATATCTTCCTTTGATCACTCTTAGTATCCTTGTCTCTAGTGGTGTTATATTTCTAATTTCCACGCACCTGTCTATCCATTCAATGAAATCTGTACATATTCTAACCTGCTTCTTTATAGTTGTCACTCTTTCCGTCGCCCAATCCTTTATTTCTTTTGTCAGCCGTTGTAATTTGCAATGCAATTGTGCTGCTGTGGTGGCCGTACCATCCTGGAGCCACTTGTCATTCACCAATTGGTGAAGCTGCGGTGACCTCAACCAATAGTTCTCGAACCTGAAAAAGTTAGTTCTGTTGCAACGCGCTCTGACCGTATACATTATTGGGCAGTGGTCGGAAGCCTGTGTTTGCTAGCGTCTGCTGTGTTGAAATCGGGTGGAGGGTATTCCATTCAGTTGAGATCATGAATCTATCTAATCTTGCCATTGCCGTGCTATGCTGCCCATTAGCTCTGGCCTATGTATATTGTCTGCCCTGTAACGGCAAATCCATTAATCCCAATGAGGATATGAATCGTGCTGTCCGGTTTTGAGGGCCCGAAGGGCCTGGTCTGTTCTGTCGGCTTGCTGCAATGTTAGGTTGAAATCGCCACACAGTATCCACGGTGTGTTGTCTGTGGGTTTTATTATATATAAGTATTATTACGTAGAGTGAGATAATCTGAACTGTTCTTTTAACTTTACACGAATTTTCAAAGCACAAATTATATTGCCCCGTGTTATCCTCAATAGTCACCATTTGAAATTAATCTGAGTCGTAAATAGTGGTCCAACTGTGCGGTACCACAGAGGATAGTACAGGGGGCCGTAAATAGGATACGCGTGCAAGATACCTGGATCCGTATCTTCTCAGGTCCGTAAGGACCGTAACTCAATCCAATTGAAACGGACAGCCCAGATTTACTCTCAGACGGTGCCTATTCGGGATGGCGCAGGGCCAATATTAATTGTGCTTTGAGATTCGTGCGAAGTTAAAAGAAAAGGAAGGATCCTCGACCGTCCGTTTCAATTGTATTCAGTCAAGTAACCTGAGGCCTGAGGGGATGTGAATTCCAAGGTACCCAGTGGGATCTGAACTCAATTGTTTTTTTGTTGCTCTACTGGTACTGCTCTTTCTCTCGCTCTCTCTCTTCGCGCGTAAACCGGGCATCGCTGGTTTGAAGACATGGAGGCTCTAAGAGCGTCGTATGGCTCCGACTCGGACGAATCCGACAGCTCTCCTTCGCCATCTCCGATCCGCTCCAACGGCGAAGATTCCAACCGAGCGGTGAAGACCGAGGCGTCGGATCTCCTGCCACCTCCCCCTCTGGATCTTCTCCTGCCCCCGAATTACATAGGCAAGTTTGTGTTTTTCATACTTCATTTAAAACTGCTAAATGGTAACTGAGTAGGTTTTTTTAGTGTTATGTACTTTTAGATTACTCGTCTCTGACTCAAGGGAACCGTGCTAGAAGCTTCCCACATGTTGAAGGAATTTATGCGCTTCATATCTACATTCCAGGTACTTTACTTGATGCACCCTTGGTTGAGGAATTGTTTGCTTAATCAAGACTTTTTGTTAACAATTTAGACTATTTTGAGGTTAAGCCAAGCAAAATTACAAGGACGAAGTTCTATTGAGGAATTACACCATGCTCCACGAAAAAAATAATATAAGGGGAGGGGAAGGGAAGGGAAGGGAGAGAATGGAAGGAGATAGAAAATGTCATTAAATCTATTTAACTCCTCTACCCCCCATTTTGAAGGAGACAAATTTTGCTTGTTTGGAGTAGAGGTGAATTTTCTCCTTCCCTCCCCCTTTAAATTATGTGGAGCTTGTAACAATCAATTTGTACCCTCTCCTCCCCTTCTCTCCCCACGTCACCTCTTGTGAATCTTATTTACATCCTTTACACCCCATTTCGGAGGATTGCTTGTTTGGATAGTAGAGGAGGTGAAATTTTCTCCTTGTGTCACCCTTTAAAAATTTGTGGAGCATGTAACAATCAATTCGTACCCTCCCCTCCCCTCCCCTCCTCCCCCCGCCTCGTCACCTCTTGTGGTGCACATTAATCTCATGTAGGCTTAGTCATAGTATGCCTGACAGACTGATTTGGATCATTTGTTCGCTTTTTTTTTTTATCTTGGTCATCATGTCATTCATTGAGAAATTACACAACTGAAGCTAAGTAGAAGATTGATACGATTAAATTTTCTTACTCGAATGAGGCGTTATGACTTAAATAATGGTTCGGTTTGAAATTAAATACTCTAAAGGGAATTTCATTTCACTATTGAACCTTCTATGAGTTATCAAAAGCATAATTGTGAAACTCAGTAAATTTGGGAAAATCGAGTTGGATTGACAAAGCCTATTATAATTTGCACAACAAGTGTAAAAATTTGAAACCACATCAAGTCAACAGTACATGCTAATTTTTTTTTGGTTTTTAATTTTCTTGGCTCAGTTTATATACCAGCTACAGCAAGGAAAGTGATGGTACAAACCATGAAAAAAGTTTCTTCTGTAGTACCAAGCCTATATGCCGCTGATACCGACTTTGCACTAAATGAACTGTGCAAAGATGATTGTAAACTCGAGAAGGTGCTTCTTTCTAGAGAGTTCCATATTAGTCTGGGAAGAACTGTTGGGATCCAAGTAGATCAGATTGACTCTATTGTGGCCATGCTTCGTACCAAACTCCATTCTCAGAGACAGTAAGGAAACATTAGCATTTAATGTGATTGGGATATTTTTTTTATGTTGCATGCTAAATTTCTTTAATTCACTATCTCATCCCAAAGGAATATCCATTGTGTAAAATAGGAATAGATATTTTGTGCCAACATGGTATTACCTCTCTAAGGTCAGTGACCTTGACTTTGCTACTGTTAATGGTAATTTACTTTCTTAAGAAAGAGGGATGGGATTCATTGACATTGAGAGAATGAGTTTACTAGACAATCTTGACAATATTTTCAAAAATAGAAGAAATTCTAGAGACATGTTGTTGGCCATATAGATTTGTTATGTATCAAATTTCATGCAATGTGAGTGTCATTTAATATTCCATCAAATTTCAAGGTGTTTTATGGACGGTAAAAGTTGCATCAAAATTCTTCACTTTTAGTTTTATGTGCATGATATGAAAATAGATCATAGTCCTAATGTGAGATTTCAAAATCAAAAGTTATTTTTGACAATCATCAAGATTGCCAAGTTAATCCACGGCAATGGCCCCAACCTGAAAGAAAATTATGAGTCCCCGTAATATAACTGCATAATGAGTTCTTCAACATGGTTTAATTGGAGAGTAGGTACTGGATAGAATTTGACAAGTGGGAAGTTTTTGTCAATGATGATTCCACGCGGTCATTTCTTTCATTGGAGATTACTGGTACAGGCCTACAAGAGGTATATGTCACCTTTTTTCCCCCTGTTAGTTTGGTTGTCTTGGTCACAATTTGTAAGTCTTATTTAATTTAATTTTGTCTGTATCTCATTTTTATATTTTTTCCCCCCTTTATTCGCCATCAGATTACACAGCAGATCAATGTTGTAGATGAGGTTTACAGATTACACGGCCTCCCGGAGTTTTATAAGGTAACTTTTCTTTTCTTTTATTCTTTTATTTCTTTTATTATTTTGTAACTTGGACAGCATGCATAAACATGAATCCCTACTCTGAGCGAGCTCTCTTTGTTTAGGGCACCTATTTCACTTGTAAGAAAAGGTGATAAGGTTTTATCAATTTTGATTGATAACATTTCAGTCTTATCAACCAGGTCTCGGGTTTAAAACCACAAATAAAGCCCAAAAAGCTTTTGGTTGCTATTATAAGAAATTTTGTAGAAGTGTGATCTTAATAATTTTGGACTTATTTGCAAACTTGCTTGTTTTTCGTGGTCATGTAAGGATCCGAGGCCTCATATTTCACTGCTGTGGGGACCAGGCGATATGAGAAACAATTTGAAGCAAGCAGTTGTGCAAATTGATAGATCTCGCAATAGTACAGGCTCATCACAGGGACCTAACTTTAAATGCAAGTTCAGCGGCATTGTTTGTAAAATAGGCAAAAAATCATATGACATTTGCAAAATTTGGGAGTAAGTTATTTTAAAAAAATTCCCTCTGTACTTGCTTTTTAAGCAATCTTTATTTTTGCATTCTTTCATGCTAGTAACGGTATGTTATCTAATTTGACTCTGACTGGATATATTATTGTGTGGCTTTCTCCTCTCCCCGTCTCCCGTGTATCTCTCTACGAGTAAGAAAGAAAAAAGAAAAGATAATAACACGTGGCATTGTGTTTTTATTGACCTTAGTAATTTATATTCAGAACCTTTAATTGTCTTAGAAAGGTCGACATTTCTCTATATAACTCAAATTTTGAGTTAAGATCTAGATCGTCTGATTGAAATCCACAATAATATTAAAGAGCCTCGGGTGTTATAGGCGTGGGCCGAATTGGCCCTCTCCCTCTGGAACTCCTCCAGCCCTAGATTTACGGGTAAAGATTTTATTAGAGCATTTTTTGTTTCATGCAGCAGGGACTATAAATAGAAAAAAGTGCTGCATATGATTCGTACACTACATGAAGTTAAAACTGCTCAGTTAAATCTTTACCCCGGATTTACATAGGTGAGTTTATTGGGTTTTTTGTTTTTCATTTTAATCTGCTAGATGGTAAATAGGCAGTTTTATGTCCCAAGTCAACGAACCACGGTCAGGAGCGTTCCCCATGCAGGGGCGGACCTGGGAATTGGTTAGGGGTAGGGGGAAAAATAAGTTAGAAAGAAAAGAAATTTGGTCCAAAAACAAGCACATTTGGTTAGGCAATAGCCCAGAAATACATGAATCAAATTATTTTTCAAAATCCAGAGACAAGTAGTTGCCCACTCCTCGACATTAGTGGGTCTACCCTAGCAAATGTTTAAGGAAACTATGGGCTTCATATCGTTCGAGGTACTTGGTCTGATGGAGGCTTGTTCAAGGAAAAGTTTGCTCAATTAAGAATTTTGTCAAGAATTTAGACTCTTTTGAGGATAAGTTAAAAAACAAATTCGCAAAGATGAATGTCAATTGAGGAGTATTTAGTCTCACTGAGCCTCCATTGCATAGTTATTAATCAGCTATACACTACAGATAGATCTTGTTAAACAATGAACCCAACAAATTATCATCGAGGTTGAGTTGAATTCAAATCCGTGCTCATATGCACTCACAAGGGATTTCGATTTACGTCCTTGTAGAGCAAGTACCTGCTTCTATTTTTCCCCCAGAGCGCAGTACCTGGGATGGTAAACTGTCAGATTTATGACACTTGTGGTTGATTTGAGCACACATAAATAAACTGTAATTTACCGCATTTTGTACAAAACATGGACCACAGTTAAAGAAGGTAGACTAAAAGTAGCCAATTGGTCATATGCTGCAAACCAATATTCATATGCACAGTTCCTTTCTTTTTATTTGGTTTTTCTAGAGTTGGTTCCTGTAATGCCTCTGATATAACTAGTCTCAAATCAAATCCAAACACCAAAATCTAACAGAAAATCATACCACTGAGGAACAAATGGTGCCATCCAAATGACATCACCAGCTTGGACAGGATACCTGTAAGAAAAAAAGATAGGAACAAAAAAGCAAAAAGAAGATTTGTCAACAAGCTTAAATAATAAATTTTATGACCATATATTGTAGAAGCTAATAGTGTCGTAAAGTGAGAACAATATATGGAAAACATATGTACCATTTATCACCCAACCGATAAATCCCCTGGCCCTCTAGTAGAAGTAAACCATGCTGATTATAATGCACCTCCTATGTCAAAAAAAGAAAACAAGATATTAAAAATCAGAAATGAAGTTGGTACCAGAATATGGTTAATATGTATCATATTAATAAAATAACAGATGTATGAGTTTGACAAACCTTCACATTGAGATATTCTCCTGGATTGAAATCCATAATCTGAAAATGAGGATGCGAAAATAAGGGATAACCATCATTTTATCACATTATTTGTAGTGCCAAACTTTTAAAATAAAGGTCCATGCAGATATATCAATAGTTCAATAGAATATTCACATGTGTCATAATGAGAATCTTACATGTATGTTGAAATCATAAGGGCCTGAGGTAGGTAACAGCTTGCGCAGTTCAAATATCTAAACATAGAAAGAGAAACATGAGACGTTGAATTCTGCATCAATTATTTATCACACGTTTTCCAATAAATTAGGCAAAAGCATAGAGTCAACTCGATCATTCCCTCCCTACTCTCTGATGAAAATGTAAATTCACTGTACAAGTGAAACTGGGATGTATTTTCAGTAACTGTTCTTAAAGAAATAAAAATCAAGATAACATTATACCAACCTCTCCAGGAGTTTCTAGGAGAGGATGCTCATCAGTTGAACCTATTCTCAGCTCCGGCACATTTATTCCAATTTGAGCATATCTATATGTATGTAATTTTTTTCCCATACAAAATAACTTTAGTATGATAATTGGGGTCTGTTTTTTTCCCTTTTTGTCTTTTGAAAGCCTCAATTCTTCTTAATTGGCATCATAGTTTTAGTGAAAGCCTTGATGAAAATAAGCAATAACCAGTAGAATAAAAGAGTATTACCTTCGCTCAAAAATAACAATAGTTGCCAATTCATCACACTTCATTGAATGCTCTGTATTAGGTGGCAAATATGCATATGAATCCACCTGAAAAACAGAAAAATAAAAGGTAAGGATCATTATAAAGCCCTTAAAGCCAAGGAAATATGCCGGACTAGAAATGTATTGGTAAAAAATTAAATGACTTTCATACAAGTGTTTGGTTTCTGTTAATATGTATTTTTTGGAGTAATTTTTTATTTTATAATAAATAAATAGCATAGATAAAAGAAGTAATCTAATGAGAAAAAAGCATTACTTTTAGCTTATGAAGGGCCCCAGCTTCCAATGCAACACTGCCCTGAACCACAAAAACAAACCTGAAAGAGGTTCTCTAATAAATGTCAGTACACATCAGAATAACAAAATTAGTTTGTAACAGTATTCACGGAAAACTAGTAAAATCTCCAACATTAGAAGTATTACTATGTATTGCTAAGTACAGGTGCAAAACACTTTCTATTTGTGTTTAACCAAACGATACCAGTTCCAGCAACAAGTTTAGGTGGGTAAAATTTTTAACAGTTGCTTAAACACAGATGTTGAAGAGAAATTTCCGTGTTTGGACTTCATAATTCAATCTTGGCTGCCATTTAAAAAAAAAAAATTGACAGTTTGATATAACTTTAAGATGGATGCACCTTTCAACATCTTTCGGAGGGAGAGCAGATTTTGAGCCCTCTACAGTCAGTACACAAGAAATAGATCAGTGCAACTTAGCAGCCCATTGGTATCTTAAACTAAATTATGCGAAACAAATAAGGTCGTGTTTGGTTGCTACTTAAATTTAAAGAGGATTAAACTCATACTCCATCCTACTCCTGTTTTACACCTCGTTTGGTAGCTTAAGTCATGGCTTAAATTAATTCGGCTGACGAAGTAAGATATTGGAAAATGAATTTCTATCTATGACAGTGGGACCAACATGTGAAGTAAGTGTGAAGTAAGTCAATCCGCCTGGAGAGGTGGTTTAACTTACTTTATCTTACTCCTTATGTTTTACTCCTTGTTTGACAACTTAAGTGTTGAGTAAGGAATTTACTTCAGCTCTTACTCCACAACCAAACATGGCCTAAAGGATTAAGAATAACTGCAATAGTTATAATCTTTTATCTTGTACCATCTTTTATCAGTTTAATTACAGTTACAGGTATGACTGCAAATGTGAACTGTTTAGCCATCTTTTTATGTTGGTTTCTCTTTGTACTAGCAACTTTTAGGGTAAATGATTGTAAAAGCTTCATTGGAATATAGAGAGGCTCAAGTGAGTCAAGCTACAGAATTGAGGATAATTGAAGCAGTGTCGGGCCTTGATTGAATGGATTACCCAAGTGACAGTCAATTAGGCCCATTGGTTTTATTAGATAGTAGATTTGTAGGTACTGACATCATACAGTATGGGTACCAGACTAGGGAATTGTATGACATTAAAAAGTTGCACAAAGGTACCTTGCATCTTTGCCAAGTACATGACAAAATGTGCACCTATGGCTGGTGTGATGAGATATGCTCCTGATGTGTTGATCCTGAAAATAGTTCAAATTTTATTGAACCGGCACAAGAATATATTGTTCAAATGCTGAAATTAGAAAAAAGAATAAAAATAAAAGATGTAATTAGAGAGAAAGAGAGAAGATTACCAATCAGGGAGAGGACTGAACACTTGGCTTTCAGGTGTAATTAGAGCATGGTCCCGCTCAAAGACACTACGGGTGAAACCTGGTAAATCTGCAAATTTAATACAAGAAAATAATGAAATTGTAGTTAGTGCACGGTTCAATTAATTTTTATCCTGTTAGACATCAAACTGTGATGCATAATCTAGCACCCTTCCACATTTACTTCAAAATGGCAAAAATAATAATTTAATAGTACCTTGGAGACAAGAAGGATTAAGAGTTGGATTAGTGACCTTGACATAAAGGGGTTTAGAGTCAGTGTCACAGCTCGGTGCAAAGACTGAGCACATTCCTTCTTCTGCCTTCTTCCCTTTTATGACTAATAAAATTGTTACAAATATGAAAGGTCAAAATCAGAATGATAATTATGCCATCCAATTAATCAATGGAAAATTGCTGATATATTACCAGACTAAAACTGACCCAGATATGAACAAAAATAATAATTTAGAAAATAAGAAAGCCTGGTAATGTCTGTATGGACCAGTAGCAACCGTGACGCAATAATTATTAGGTCATGTATTACTACCGGGTCTTTCATTACGGAAAGAGCTCGAGAGTTAGGTACTTGTTCCTTGCTTTATAGAAACTTGTTAATACCAATAGTACAAGTACTTCAATTACCAAAAAAAAAAAATAATGCACCATTATTGGCAATTGTCGGAATTATTCTTTATCTTTGATATCTGATCTGAATTCTATTACTACATTTGTCAAATGCTACTTGATCAAGACATCAATATGCTGTACATGGACAAAGAAGTCAGATTTTCTACTATTTCTTGCATAAAGAACCAAAAACATATTTACAGGAACATTAAGTTCTGCACAAGTTACCAAAAACCATAGATGAATTCCAAACCTCGATTGAATCTGGACCTTTTGAATCCATTAGAGGGTTTTTTGGATGCAGATAAAGGTAGATTAGGGGTTTGGATCCATTAGAGGGTTTTTGGGATGCAGATAAAGGTAAATTAGGGGGTTTGGATCCATTAGAGGGTTGGAGGCACAGAGCCTAAAGAATCCTTAAGCTACTTATATAGTGCTTTAGTAGAATGTCCCATGGAAAATACCTTTTCAATTGCATTTAAGAAATGTGGGGATAGTTTCTGAAATTGAGAAAACATCAAGGTTTGATTTGCAAAATCAATATGGCAAAGAAAGAATGGTCAGAAAATAGTCGACTGTTAAGATGTTGTGATTGCATATACACCCAGTACAAATTTCCATCAATGATTAGTCAGAATTTCATGTTAAGATCCTATTTGAGAATCTGGCCCTTTAAAGAGCTTATCTCCATTCTCAATTCAATTATCATTACCAAAAGCGGAGAGAACTGCAGATATTTTTTTTTTGTCTATAGCTAATGAGTTTTTATGTGAACAGATACTTAGAGTTTTACAAAAGAGTTTCTCTACAAAAGTCACTAATTCATCATTCAATATAATGATAAGAAATTTTATGAGCTGTTTTTCCCAGTGATGTAAATACGCAAACTGAGAAAAACAAAAAATAAATAAATAAAATTGAAAAAATTCAACCAGTAGTAACTAGACTGACTGGTACCAAGGCAGTTACCAGTGCCTGACATGGATGCTATAAGAAAAATCAGGCATTGCGTCATTCGGTATCAGAATCAAAATTAACAAAGGAGTAATTACTATAGCTTTATTCCTGATTTCAATTACTGTCAATAGGAATTATCCACTAAACCTCGTTAAACCAGCTAATATTAACCCCTCGAAAGATGATCCATATGTCAAAGCAATCAAAGACGAACTTATGATTTGGCGGAAAAAAAATTAGCAACAAGCAATTGTATCATTCGTTCTTATTTCGTAACACGAGGATTCTACGAGTAACGGATATGGTTGCAGAAATACCAAAAGAAAAATGGAAACAACGAGTGGTAGTAGTACAATCAGTGTCGGAATTTTATACTAACCAGAGAGGAAGAGCAGGAGAGGAAGAAGAAGAGAGCGAAGATTCATCTTGTCTTTCAGTGGTGACTGGTGAGTGTGGTCTCTATCGCGCGAGCTACAAGAGGTATAGATACTCAGTCCAACTGTTTAATCCGAATATAAAATTTATAAATGAAGAATAAGAGTTCGCTTTTTGTTGCCCCAGACCAAAGCTGGTTATTAAAAATATATTTTACGGTTCTTTAAAAATCTCCATGAAATCGTAAATTTGATCTATTTTTATTATTATATCACAAAAAAATAAGAACTAAAAATATATCACATTATTATCTGTAAATAATAATAATAAAGTGAGTTAATGAATTTTAGAAAAAAAATTAATATTCGAATTTTCTGTGATGTGATTATATAAAATAAATAACAATTAAAAATTTAAATATTGTGATTATTGTCACATTTTTAAGGATATTATTAAAGGAAAAAGTGCCGTGATTTTTATTTTTACCCAAAAAAAAATATATTTTAATATAAATAACCACGTTTTTAAAAGAATTTTATTTCTACCCAAACCGCATATATTATTTGCGATTTGAATTAACAATTCAAACCGCACAGAATATATGCGGCTTGAATTATTAGTTCAAACCGCAACTATTTTATGCGGCTTGAATTGTTAATTCAAACCGCAAATATTATATGCGGCTTGAATCTCTTTTTTTTTTTTTGAAAACTTATAACTACGGGAGAGAGCTGCGTAGAAGAGAGAGAAAAAAGAAAGAGAGGAAGAAGAGAAGGAGGAAGAGGAAGAGGGAGAGGGAGGAGAGGAGCTCTGAAGGAAGGAGGAGGAGGAGGAGACGGAGAAGTCTGTCAAATCAGGTAATTTTTTTTACATACGTATTTACTGTTAATTACATACGTATTTACTGTTAATTACTGTTTATATACGTATTTACTGTTAATTACTGTTCACTACTGTTCACATACGTATTTACTGTTAATTACTGTTCATATACGACTATTCACAACTGTTCACAATTGAAATCAGTAAACTGACCAAATATTTGTCATTTATGAATGTAGTTTATTGGCCATGTCTATTGCAATTTCAATACATTTTGGAGGAAAGTTCATAACTGACCAGTATGGAGTACGTTACTCCAAACCTGCAGCAAATACGTATTGGGTTGATGAAAATTTCTCATTTGAGCAGTTGCAATCGCTTATTTATGAAGCGAGCGGCTACAATAGGAATCGTTGCCAATTACAAATTCAGGCCCGAATGGTCCACGCAGGAAAGTATGTCAAAATCACATTGGGAGATAACGGGGCATTGAGAGGTCTAATAGCGCAGGTTTTGAGGTCTGGCGAATCATTATTGAAACTTTTTGCACGCAGAATTCGCGAAGAGTCAGGGGTCGGAAGTTCAGGCCAAAATTCGGTTGCACAAAATTATCAAGAAGATAATGAACCACACACTCCTTTTATCGTAATGCCTGTACTAGAACCGGAACCAGAAATATACAATAATTCACCCCAATCTCCACCTTTTGTCCCACCACGAGTACAATCTCCACCTTTTATCCCACCTATATCCATGTATGAAGGTCCTTCATCCTTACCTGGGCCTGAACCAAATCCTCACCCCAGACCGCCACCAGTACAGGAAGATCCAAACGAGTCGGAATTTGAATTTATAAACGAGGTACCGGAGGAGAATCTGCAAACTGGGGATGAATTGGGGGAAGGAGACTGTGACATTAATGATGAAGGAGATGAAGAAGATGAAGAAGAATACCCACAGCCCACTGTGAGGCAAAACAGAGAGAATATGCCGTTAAGTAGCCGTTCTGATACTCACCCTTTTGTAAACTTCAATGACACATCTGCTTTTCGAGAAGCAGATGTTTCTTACTATGGTCGTCGGGTTGAATACAAGAGTGAGCTCGCAAAAGGCCAATACTTTGTAAGTAAAAAGCAACTGACGAAAAAGATCAGAGAGTACCATGTTGACAAGAACAAGGAGACATATACGAAGAGAAGTGACACATCCCGGCTGGAAATTAGATGCAGCACTCCGGGTTGTCGTTTCAAACTGAAGGCAAGAGCAACAAATGCTAGAGATACATGGATGATAACTGAGCAAGACACGCCTCACACATGCGAATCTGAGTACACCAGGACGGACCATGCACAACTCACGGCATCAATTATAGCAGATATCATCGAGAGCAGCATTAAGGAAGACCCCACTATGAGCATCCGGAGTGTGGCACACTGCGTGAGGGTTAGGTTTGGCAGTATAACCCCGAAGTACAACAAACTTTGGAGAGGTCGTGAGATTGCAGTAGCCCGGTAATTTGGGAGTTGGGAAGAGTCGTACAATTTTATGAAACTATTGCTTATCGGGATATGTTACACGAATCCCGGCTCAAAATACCAATTTCTGACAAGTCCGAGCATCGATAAAAATACAGGACTGGTCAAACAAGGTGTTCAGGAATTCAGGGCCGTGGCATGGGCTTACGGACCATGCATTACTGCATTTGATTACTTAAGACCGGTGATCAGTATAGATGCAGCCTTCCTTTCTAGGCGGTATGAGGGCAGACTTTTGATGGCTTGCGCCTATGATGCCGATAACCAATTGCTGCCTCTAGCATTTGCAATTGTACATACGGAGAATGAAGAGAATTGGGGTTTGGCTTAGGATTAATGTGATTCGTGTTAATAGATTCGTATGTGTTATATCGGACCAACACAAGGGTATCAAAGCTGCCTTGAAACCTGAATACGGATGGGATAGGGATAATTTTGTGCACAGGTATTGTATCCAACATGTTGCAGATAACCTGGTCCAGGCGTGTGGGAAGGACAAATGGTACGGAACTAGGTTCAAACAAGGAGCCAGGAAGAAGAAGCCAAGAAAGCTGAAAGAGATGTTCGAAGATTTTTGCTCGGTATGTCTAATATTGTCTAATTTATATCATTTTTGTTTTTTTTAGATGCATTTTGTCTAATTTTGCTTTGTTCTATTGCAGCAAAATCCGACGTGTAATGTTTTTCTGAGGAGAGTGGGCAAAGTACGTCCTGATGATGTCATGAAGCCGTCAAATTTTGAAAAAAATTTCCAGACCTGTGATGGAGGGTACCGATTTGGTATCATGACAACAAACGACTCTGAGTCCCTGAACGCTGTCTTCAAGGATAGTCGAATGTTGCCCGTGGCAGCACTTGTAGAGGAGACATTCGCCAAGTGCAATAAGTGGTTTGTTCAACGTCGACAGGCAGCGACGGAGCAAAGCAATGCAGAAAAGCCTTTTTCCAAACGGGTACATGTTAAGCTCGCCAAACGGTGGGAGAAAGGTACAAAAATGGATGTCATCCCATACTCGCACGGCGAAGGTAATTACCAAGTCACGGGCCCAAATGAATATGTTCCAGTAGTCCAAACGCAGGATGGAACTATGTCAATTATTCATAGAAGGTTCCAGTATATCGTGACATTCGGGCCAGAGAGAAAAGTGGAATGTACATGCAGAGGTATCCAATTAACTGGAATTTCGTGCGCTCATGTGTTAGCGGTTTGTCGTCATAGAAACTGGTCACCCGACCTATTTGTTGCCCACTGGTATAGGGTGGACTACCTTTTGAGTACTTGGAATGCACTGTTTGTTCCTTATGGTAATTCTGAAGATTGGCCTACAACCACTACCCCTAAAATTGAGCCAAACAAAGATTGGATACGGCGTGGTAGGAGAAAACACATCCGTCAAGATATGACCATGGATGAAATGCAAGGTAGGCGACGGGGGCACCATCCTCGTCGTTCCACTTCTGACAGGCAGATGCGAGGTATGTAACATTCAATCCTAATTATATTTCATTCTAATGTTGAATAGCTTACTAACTAACATATTTGGGCTGCAAAGGCTCATAACGCAGCAAATGTAGCAGAGAATGAGCGAGTTATGGCAGAGGCAAGTGGATCGCAAGGGCCGCGGCGAAGCACAGCCAGAAGCCGTACAGTAGACCGTGAAAATGCAAATATGATGTTTAGGGAGGCAATGGGAGAAGTACTGGCAGGAGGGGAGGCGGTTGGAATGCAAGGGCCTTCAGGTACTACCCAGCGAAGAAGGAGCACAACTCAAGCAGGTAGGAGGAGCACATCTGGCGCAAGGCCATCCGGTACAGCACACCAGCAAGAAGAAGGAGTGCAACCAGCTAGAAGGAGCACATCTCAATTAGGAAGGAGGAGCACATCTGGTACAGCTAACGAAGCGCAAGCAGGACCGTCCGGTACAGCTAACCGGCAAGAGGAAACAGTGCAACCAGCTAGAAGGAGCACATCATCATGGGGATCTGGTCGGCTCATGGGAATAAATTTTAGATGGAGTCGTAGGAATTGACTTTATTTTGTGAAGAATTTTTACTTTGAGGTTTGTATGAACTTTATTTGTATGTATTTTATTATGTTGCAGTTTTTTTTATTATTATTTTCCAAATAAATTGTAGACGGATGATGGACAGTAACAATCGAGGAAAGAGCGAGGAAAAGAAATGCAATTTGGGCTGCGGAAGGTTTAGAAAGGACTGTCCAAAATGTGTGCACATAGATGAATTTTTTAAACGAAATGACATATCTGATGATGATTTTGTAGAAAACCCCTACGGCTATGGATTGGGAAAAAAAATTGATGTACAGACTCCTAAGGCTAAGACTAAGGCTAAGACTAAGGCTAGCACGTCGTCTGTTGTTACCGAGCCGTCATCATCAACCTCGGACGATGAATTTGTTCCATGTACGTTCAAGACCGGTAAGACGAAATAGTATGTTGTTCAGTTCGTTTGAAATTTATATTAAGTTTGTATTTTATATTTTGGAAATTATGTTGTTCAGTTCGTTTGTAATTCATTTCGTATTGTATTAAATTCATCAATTTAGTTTTCCGCTATATTTTGAAGAATACTAGCCGTCAGGGATAAGTTAAATAATTAAAATAAGACAACAAGTGCATGACAAGGTAGGTAATTAAAATAAGACATAAATAGCATACTGACCTTGCAACCGTGGCACAAGTTGGAGTAGAGATGTGCTAGGACAGCCCCACCCAAGTTGTACCTGCCGCTCGACGGCTGAAGGTCTCGCAGCAGCTCTAGATACATCATCGGGATGGTATCACCATTTGAATCAGCAAACATGACAGAACCAAATAGGTCCATCACGAATCCCCATGTGTATCTGTAATATCAAAATTATAGAGCAACTCATTTTTCCGCATGAAACAGAGTACAAAATAAATGTAATACAAATAGTTTGTATGAGTACCTCTGAATCTCGAGCTGAGTGGAATTACTACCTAGACCTCTCGCAAACATAGCTCGCAGCTTCGTCTTGTCCAGACAGTCCTTGGACTTCCCCCCATTGCTGCGTATATTTGGCTCCGCTCCCAACAACTCTGCGAGCATGTAATTAATCGTGATGTCATCTGGATCTGTGGGGTCAGATATGCCACAAACGGGCACGCCCTGGATAGGCAGACCTCATAGAGCACTAACGTCCTGGAGAGTCACTGTCATCTCTCCAAAAGGTAAGTGGAACGTGTGCGTCTCGGGGCGCCATCGCTCCACTAGTCCTGCAATGAGGGACGCGTTAATGGACTTAGTTTCCGACTGTAGAATATCGACCAAATGTTGCACCCCCAAATTTTGCAGATACGACTCCATGAGCGAGTAGTACTGCATGTCAGAATACCGACTCCTGGCAGTTATAATTGCCTCACTCTGCATTCAAAAAAGTAAACAACATGAAAACCTAAAAATACAAAAATTCAACAAAATACAAACTTAAAAAAAAAAGAAAAGAAGTAATCAAGTACCTCTTTAGATGCCTCTGAGACTCGGTGCTCATCGTGAGGCATCCATAATAAAGGACTGAAATGATCCTTGCTGTCAGTGGGAATGGGCTCATCAACCGGGTCGGCTGCGGGTGGTCTCCTAGGCCGTCCCCTAGCCATCCTACGTTAAAAAAAATTCATGCCCTAATTAGTTCAACCAAAATAAAGAATATATAAAGCTATATATCAAGCAATTTCCATCAATTTTCAAGTCTATCAATTTTATTATAAAAAAAATCTAACCGTAACTGTGGGGTTTGAATTATTAATGAAAATGATAATATATTCAATCAACAAACATTTTACATGCATGGCCGACCACCTAATTTTACATGCATGGCCCAAGCCCAACTAATTTTACATGCATGGCCGGCCACCATCTCAACAAAAATTCATCTCTTACAATTTGGCCCTTTACATATATACAATTCACACATATATACAATTCATATCTTACATTTCAGACCCTCAATAAAATTATTTTTCAATATGGTCCCTGCCAGTTAAACATTATGGTTATCATACAAAACCATACACGATACCTCGCCTCTGATCAGAACAACAACCCGTGATAGCAAGCACACAAGCAATCGTACAACAACTAGAAACAAGATGGATTAGACAATTACCCGTGATAGCAAGCAATAGAGAGGAAGGTGGAAAATGGCCAAAGTCGGTTCGATCGATTTTATTCAATTCCGATTGAGCGTAAAATTAGGTCAAAGTTGGTTTAATTTAATCTATCGTAATTCAAATATTTATTATATTTTAATTTGAAGATAAACTGTTTAACTAAATAAGTCGTGATTTTTAACTCAAGTTATTGCATATTCTTACGATAAAAATACATAAGGTGTAATCTAGTAATTTAATTTGCTATTATTAATTCCCTATTTAATTACTTGTTAAATAACGTGTTTTTCCTAACTAATTAAGCTACAATTAATTTTAAATCCTAAGTACGTAGTTTATAAATGTAAACTATTAAATGATCATATTTCTAAAGTCGTACGAGTTGTTTTTAATAATATGTACAAGTCGATTAATTTATAGATGTAAAATAACACGTGATTATCTAATTATCCCATTAGCTAAACCTTTGTAATCGTAATGATTCGAAAATATTAATATGTTGTTAATTAATTGTCCTTTATTAATTAACAACATATTTTAATTGAAAGTCATTTTCTTTAATTAAATTTTTCTACTTACTTAATTTATAAAATTCTAGTTACTAAATTTGAAACATCTAATTACTTAATTAATTTTATTTAAAAATCTAACTACTAACTACTTAATTTATTAATTAATTACTTTAGCTAATTAGTATATTAGTTAGCTATAACCGAAAGTTTATGACATATATAGTATTTTATTATTCTATTAAAATACTAATGGTGTTGTCTACAAATGGTCATGATGCATTCATCTACAATATAGTAATTCAATTGGATTTATATATAATATATAATCAATTTAAATCCTGTTATCGATATATACAGGTTAAAAGATATATATGTATACACACACAATATATTCAATTATGTGATAAATGATATATATATATATATATATATCTAGATGAGTTCCCTACGGACCACCCTTATTTATAAATTTCAATCAAGCTTTTAGGGCCGAGCCATAACAGAGACCCATTTTCATTTCATTTAATTCGGCCGAACCCCATCTCATTTTAGTTATTTCCATTTTACAATCCAGCCCCTCAATTTAATAAAATTACCCCAAGTCAAGAAATTTCATCTACACCACTTAATCTTATACAATTTAACACAATCACAGAATTTGCATATTTTCCCTTGATCTTAAGGAATTTACGAAATGGTCCCTGTCAGTTCAAACCGTACCAGAAAACTGGTACCGAACCAGTACAGAACAGAACCGAAAAAGCACACAGCAAAAATTGGTCACAAGGCAAGGCAAATCAGCCATACGCACAGATCAGATAACAGCCCCAAAATTCAAGCAATTAAACATCACACATTGAAACATATCTCACAACAAACCCACACACAATCATTTATACAGAAATGCCAAATATCACCGATCAGATCAGTAGAGAAATAAGAAAAGAATTCCAATTACCTTCAAAGATGGTTGAATCGAGTATGCACGCCACAGAGCACCGGACGACCGGCGGTGAAGAGGCGGAGGGACGGCGAGGCGGAGGGGCGGAGGGGCGGAGGCGCGCAGCGCTTCTTTTCTTTTTTCCTTTTTTCTGGCGGAGAGGCGAAACACAGAGAAGAAGAGGAGGGATCACGGGTCGGGTTTAGGTTTGAATTTTTAATTCAGACCGCATATATTCTATGCGGTTTGAATTAACAATTCAAGCCGCATATATTATTTGCGGTTTGAATTAACAATTCAAGCCGCATATATTCTGTGCGGTTTGAATTGTTAATTCAAACCGCAAATAATATATGCAGTTTGGGTAGAAATAAAATTCTTCTAAAAACGTGGTTATTTATATTAAAATATTTTTGTTTTTGGGTAAAAATAAAAATCACGGGAAAAAGTGCATCGAAAACATACAGTTGTATTTATTATTTAAAAATAAAAAAAGCTGCTTACTTCCTGTCGCGATTCGTGCCATAGGACCATTGTTTTTGTGTAAAAATGAACCACCCACAGTGCCACAACTGCCGACATTTTTATTGATATCCAAAGTTTAAGAGAAATTAATTTGAAGTCATAAAAATATTCGTACCGGCTATTTTTTGGCCGGTATCCAATTTAATCTATTACCAGTCAGAAAATGGCCGGTACCCAAATTTTTTTTTTTTTAATACAATACCGGTCATTTTCTAGCATGTACTTAATTTTTTTTTTTTTTAGGATGGGCATAGCATAGTTGGTTAGAAGAAAAAGTCGTAGGAAACTCGAATTGAAGTTTGCACTCGGTTTGGCTAAGTCAAACAAATTCATTTGGTTGGATGCGTGTGTTACATCGATTGCATGTATCGGTGCATCATCGATGTTTTTGCAATGAAACATCGATATTTTATTAGCCAGGTAGTGCTAAAAAAACATTGGTGCATTGTTGATGTTTTTGCACTCGGCTTGTAATAAAACATCGATGTTTTTGTAATGAAACATGCTTGTATAATCTGTTGTGATGAGTTCCATTTGTGATTTCTCTCTTACTAAATCAACGTAAGTTTGATACGTGTTTCTCTATTTGTGTTCTACTCTTAGTTTGCTTGGTTCTGGTTTGAAATTTTGTGGTTTTATAGGCGGTTTGCAGCTGGAGGAGTAATAACCGGATTTATGGCACTTGAAACATTTTGGTGGCTCCCTACATTGTGCCCTTTGATGTCCTGTTGCGAGGCATCTAAAGCACATACGTTCTCTAATGGCTTTGTTAAATTCTGTGTGTACTTTTTTTTTTATTTAAAACCCATAGGTATATTTTATTCAAAAGTAGAACATTGCAGTTACATTAACGCTACAACTACTGGGATCTACCTCCGCTGATTTTTTTAAAGAAAAGCAGGACCCTCTTTTTCCGATCCGAACCATTCAAATTTGTTGAGATTTGTGTATGAAAAAGTTTCTTTATCGAGATACGTGAATGAACAAATTTGAATGGTTCGGATCGGAAAAGGAGGGTCCTGCTTTTCTTTAAGAAAAGCAGCGGAGGCGGATTGCAACTACAGACCGGAAAGTAAAAATAAAAACTTAAAAGGAAAAGTAAATAGTTTCTACTCTTATTACAGACCCATGTAATCTTAGCCCTATGATTCCGCCCCCTTCTTTTTTTCCGAATTGAAATATGTGAGGGGCCAAACTGCATAAAAACTCCTTCTTGCTTCTGACATCGTCCCTTCCCCTTCCAGAATCACCATTTCGCCGTCTACTACCCTGGTACGAGCACGCCCTTGTACTGCCCGCACTTCCGTCGGTCTAACGGTATGGTTAAATCTTCCCATTGATAGGTCTAAATTATATACACATTCGATCTAGTTTTTATCACATAATAGCACCAAATATCTTGTATTTTAGTAGAGAATAGAATGAAATATATCCAAGAATCAAGTTACTGCCAAAGTCTATTTAAGTTACAGGAAATAGAGCAAATTGTAGATCTTCTCGCAAGCTTTCCGAAAAGTGGTAGAACACTGAAAACAGAGTTACGGATCATGAGTTATGCCCGTTTGAATTTCAGAGCAAAACAGGAGAAACAGAGCCCAGTGCGGGTCAGCCACCCGCACTCAGCCATCAGGAGACGAAAACAGAAAAGTCCGAGCGCAGTGCGGACGCACTGACCCAGAGTGCGGATGGGTGCACCCGCACTCAACGACACACAGTTTGTATTTTGGCCATATCTTCGTCATACGACTCCGATTTGGGTGATTCAAAGCTTGACGGAACCAAGACAAAGAGATCTATAACTTTCATGAAGGAAACAAATCCAAATTCAGAATGTATAATTCTGTACAGCCGCATCAATGGCCGCATCAGCTTGAAAAACTGCTAAATATGGAAAGTTAGTGGGCTTAGTGGGTGCCAAAATTAGAATAACTTGGTCTCCAAGTTCAGAAAATGTTATATAAGGCTAGGGAGGCCACAGGAGAGAGGATCCACTATTACATATCCATTTTCCACTAATTGAGAGAGAGAGATCTGCAGAAATTCCCGAAGTTCCGAAAGCTTTTCAAGGAAGGAGAAGAAGAAGATTCGAGCAAGGAGTCGGTAAGATCGAGGTTTTGGATCTAAGAAAGGGTGTAATCATTTCTTTATTTCATTTCTTATTGTTTTTGCCAAACTTTGTTATGGATCTCTCCAAGAGAGAGTAGTTCTCTTTCTAGGGGTTTAGGTCAATGCATGAACTTGTTTAATTCTATCTTATTCGGATATTTGTTTTTATTATGATTGTTTTATCGGATTTGATTGTTAATTTGTGTGATTTATCATTTTTTGCCAATTACATAGTTTAGTACTTGAATTGGACAAGTCCCGCTTTGGATTCGAAAGAACCAAAGTAGTTAGGATGGGATAGGAGAGTACCAAATTATGAGTATAAATACCTTAGGTTTTGGATTAGAAGCGACCGTACTTTGATATCCAAACCAGAACTATAGAAATTAAGATTAGGGTTTGGTGAATGACTTAATCGTGAAGGCAAATCCCTAATTAGGACCCCTTGAATTGAATTGCATATTGGTATGAAGGACTTAATCGTGAAGTACCAATATTTGAGGATAGGATAGGCTAACATCAAGCTTCATGGTCTAGGTGATCTAGGCACGTTATTTAATCACGGATGTGACCCTGGATAACATTTTAGGTTAGAAACCTCATCAAATCAACATGAATTCAAACAAACTGAATAAGTAGAATTAGCAAGGAATTATAGACCTAATGCCCCTAGATCTCCTTAAACTTGAAAACAAACCAATCTTTCTTTTCTTTATTTTATTTACATTTATTGTTTGAAACTCCTCTCTTCCGGGTATTGAACTCAAACTTAGGATTTTAGAACAAAACCCTCCCTCTTTACTTTTATTATTTAGTTTTAAAAGTAGTTTTCTTCAATTAAAAATTGGTATTTCCTTATCTCCCTGCGGATCGACACCTAAATACTACGATCGATAGGTTGTGCGCTTGCAACTAACATATTTATTGAGTACGAAGATTTATAAATATTAAAGGCAAAAAGAGTACAAAATTCCTATATCTAAAATACTCAACACCCATCTATTAGTTCCTCCTTATTCTTATAGTACTGAGTACTGAACCACTGTCTTCACTTTTTTCTCCAAAAGTTTCAATGTAGTCTTGCACCCAGCCTAAGGTTCGTGCTCTATTTCTGCCTCTAACCTAAAGAACACCCTATTTAAAGTCTGCTCAATTTCCAAATGGGATATGATGCATTGGATGGGTGTCCCTCTCTCAGTTCTTCCTGTTTTTCTTGCCCAGTTAGCCAAATTATGGGGTGCTTGCAGCGCTTTTCTTGTGACATAGTGCAGACTCATCGCCTGATTACTTTGTCTGATTCTTCTTGCTGCACCCATAACCAATTCTGCAGCCTTCCATGACTGTGATTTAGTTATGTCTACTTCTTTAATTGCCTGTACCATATTCCTATTATCTGAAAAGATAAAGAAATTCCCCGCACTGCCTTCCTCCTCCACATACCTTACTGCCATCAGCACTGCTTGGGCCTCTGCATGCAACGGGTCTAGTGCCTGAATTTTTTGAAACTGCGTGTACACCAGATCACCACGCCTGTTGTAAATTACCATCCCTACCCCTGCCCTTCCCTGCACATCCCATGACCCATCGACTAGTATGACCCTACTGCCGTTTGGAATGATTGCCGGTGTCACTGTTTCTACGCATTGCACATGTAGTGGAATGAGGCCATCTATTTCCAACTTTTTTACCTGTGCCAACACCATCTGAGGAGTTGATTTTTTTCCAGCAAAAATTTCTTCGTTTCTTGCCTTCCATAAGCACCATAGCACATTGCAAAAATAGGGTAATTGCTCCGGTTGCAAACAGTCTGTGGTAGCCATCAGAGCCGCTGAGAATGCCAAGGGGAGTGCTTGTACCCGTAGTGCAAGTGATGAAATATACCAAGTTAACCGTGACAGTGGGCAAAAGAAAAGTAAATGCATGGTAAATTCATTTTCCTGGTCACACCGAGTACATCTTGGGTCTACCGTTCTGATTCTTCTTGCCATTTCCATGGAAGTTGTCAGACCATCATGGAGCGAACGCCAAATAAACAATTTGACTCTGGGGATCACATTTTTCCACTTCCAGACCCGTTTGAGGGCCCTAATTTTTAACTCACTGTATATATGGCGCACTTGGTTTATTAAAGCACTTGCCGAATACCCTTCCTTCACAGTAAAGCTTCCTTTTTTTTTTCCTTTTTTCCAAATCAACCTATCCTCCAGTACCGGTTGCTGAACCGGTTCGCGTACCGACTGTTTAATTAATGGCAGTGCCCCATCCCCCAAGACATCAACAATCAACTGTTCTTTCCATTGCTTGGTATGATGATCATAAAGATCTGCTACCTTCAAATTAACCCTATTTATTCTGTTTGTGTCTCCCCCATTTCACTCCCGGTACCACGGTTGCCCTTGTGCCTCAATATGTGAGCCGTCCCCAATTTGCCAAATTGTATTAACCGCCACTTTACTCTTGTTTTCTTGCAATGCTTTCCACAGATTACTGGTACCTCTCCTTGTACCGGCTTCCCAAAAGGATTTCATGAGGAAAATACTTCGCCTTTACTATATTGACCGAGACCTGGTCTTGTTCTGACACGACTTGTTCTGATCCAGCCCGGTCTTGTTCTGGGTGTACTTGTGTTGAGAATCTTGTAGGTGCTTGTTGAGAAGTCTTGTCTCTTAACTTCCTATTTCTTTTTGAATTCCCTCTCTGCCCGTTGGAATCACGAATTCGTATCCTCTGCATTAACTTAAAAAGGAATATTTTGAGTTAATGAATTTTGACCATCCGATCTGTGTTAAAATTCGTGCAGACTAGATTCGCACGAATATTGAAAATTTTCCTAAGTTATAGTCAAAAATCAGATTGGCTCCGTTTAAAATCAGACGGTTCAGCATTAACTCAGAAGATCCTTTTTGAGTTAATGCAGAGGATACGCGTTCTTGGAATCACCCAGCTATCGCCCTTGCCTCGGTTCCTGTGTCCCTCATATCGCTTTCAAGTTATATAGTTTTGCTACTACTTTTCATGACCTTCGTTGCTTAACTTCTATGTTAAGTAAAAGCTATTATGAAATGGAAACTTTCAAGCAACAATATGCAAGTAATTGATTGAGATTGGGGCTAATTGATTCATGCTTAATTGGAGGCTTTGCTGCTTTTGACCAAGCATGAAAAAATGATTTGAACTATTTAGGGGACAGTTTCAAGCCTATCAGGTACCTGGCTCCTCGCAGCACCTTTTGCACAGAATCCGTATCCCCTCAATTTATCTGAGGATAGAATTCTTAAATCCGGACCGTTCGTTAATGTAGCATGAATCTCAAAACAAATCTCCACATAAGGTATGATTTTCTTTTAACCCGGCTGAAATTTAAGTTCAGACCGTTCATTCCTAATTGTACGGGGATTATGATTCTTTGCGCATGCGGACATTTGTCCCTCCAGTCGTCTGGTCCGGCTGAGTCACCATCCCAAAACCTCTTTAATAAAAGAAAGGGACAAGAACCCAAAAGATTAAACAACTCTGTTAAAAGGATAAACATCTCTGTTAAAAGGATAAACATCTCTGCGCAGATTTGATCTTTCGTCCATTTCAGACGGTCCAAATTAACAATTTCAATTAATGGGATGGGTCACTACTCACTAGTCAGTAGTCACTATAATCACTTGCCTAGCCATCCGGTTGCTGAGTTACAGATCTGTACACCGCATAGATGATAATATAGAAAGCGCCGTTTTGGATCCTCTTTCATAGACTTCTTTTTGAATATATTTTGTTCCACTTGCAATTAACATTTGCTGACGAAGGTCAAATTTTGGAAGTCGTGCTAGAGTTCAGATGTGTAGAATGAGATTTGCATCGTCCGTTTTAATCTGATACGAATCTCAAAGCGGTTCCTATAATCTAAATAGGCACCAAAATTATTTTGACTTAATCTACCGCAGAGCATAGGTGGTGCTTGCGACATAAAATTGAACCATGTCGAGCGAGAAGGAGAAAGAGAGACTTTTGAACAAACAAGTAAAGTGCGTAGGATAGGAGATCTCTCAGTATAGACCACCATGCCTTTCCTCTCCACCCCCTCCGCCTTCGACCTCCCCTCCATGGACCCGTCAGCCGCAGGTGAACCCTCGTCCGGCGATGACGCGGTCGAGCGCCGTCTGAGGGAGGCGGAGGAGCGGTTGCGAGTGGCAATGGAAGAGCTTCAACGCCGAAACCACCGCCGCGGCGGCGGAGGCGACGGAGCTGTGCGGTGCGTTCACCATGGACCGGACGAGTCGTGCATCGCACATGCGGTGGGAAATATGTGCCAGAGCTTTTTGTTGAGTTATGGCGTTAGGGTTGGAATTGGGATTTTGTTAAGGGCTTTCAAGCTTGCTAGAGGCCAATCTTATTCGTCTCTCCTGGATCTTAAGGTATATTTGCGTGCTATAATCAGAATTTCGATGTAATGGTTGTCCTATCAAACTTCAGTCAAGGACTGATGTGAAAACAATGAATTATGGCTATGCACTTGGTAACTGTTTTTATTTACTGTTCATAGCAACTGGTATCTGAGCAAGATCTGATAGTAAGAGAAGAGGCTTGTCGGATTGGATTGCTTTTTGGAGGGTTTACTGGATCTTACCATGCACTTAGATGCCTTCTAAGGAGAATCCGGAAGAAAGAAGCACCACTTAATGCGTAAGTCTGAGACTATCTCCACCAGTAGTAGTAGTAGCTTCCTGGTATAATACTTGTTTTGTCTGGTCCATGGTAAGTACAATTAGAATACCCTTTTTTTATCACTAATCTTTAATCTTGTTAAATATTAAACAGTATAGGAACATACTTGCTGTGAAAATTATAATATAAGAATTCACCAGATGTCGCATTTGGTTAGAAGAATAGTTATGTAAATTTTGCCTCAATGAAATTGATGGAATTAATTGAAGGGGGTAATGGAGCAGAATTATAGCGGGGTCAATTGCGGGTCTATCTGTACTGGCATTGGATGATTCGAGCCGTCGGCGCACACTGGCTTTATACCTTCTTGTCAGACTTGGTCAGGTCAGAATTATTGCTTCTTTTTAGGAAAAAAAAATTGGAGAATGGCTTTATTGTTGTTTATCTATTTAGTTGTTTGTTATTTCTGTGCTAAATTTGGGAACTTGAGGCTGATTTACACTTTGTTAGTTTGAGGATTTTGCATGGGTTGGAAACTTGGTTGATCTAAAGGACTTGTAATTGCAATTCTTTATAAAAAAATTATGTTTCTCTGTATGGTTGCAGTGTGCATATAACTCAGCAAAGTCAAAGAATAGGTTTCAGTTGTGGGATAAATGGGATAACTATTGGAGGCATGGTGATTCTTTGCTCTTCTCTCTGGCTTGTGCCCAGGTAACGAAATTTCACACTTATAACACACAGGAACACAAAAAGGATGTCGTGACACGTCATGTATTACCTCTTATATATACCATATAGAAATATTCCTTCATTACTTATATATCAGGTGATGTATGCCTTTGTCATGCGCCCAGAGAGCCTCCCCAAGTCGTACCAAGACTTCATCCAAAAGACTGGGCCTGTTGCTGAACCAGTATATCGGGCCGTGCGGGAGTGCTGCCGAGGAGGCCCAGTTGACATATCCTCTCTTTCTGCCTTTCTATCTTCGCAGAAATGGGTTAATGGGCCCATAAAGCTAAATAAATACCCGCCCATTATTCCGTGCTCTGTTATCCATCCAGAAACATCTTCTTGCGTTGCCAAAAATTTCTCTGCTGGTTGTACAACTTTTAGGAAGACGTTTCCACTTTACTTTTCTCTGACTTTTGTGCCTTTTGTGGTACTACGTCTTCACAAGGTATTCATTTTCGTGCATTTTATACATTGTCTTCTCATTAATGTTCTTAATGTAAAGTGATTTCTTTATTTATGTGATAAAATTTGGTAGTTTATCTGTGAAAAAAATTGTAGTTCCTGGAATCACCTGCGATGACATCCTGGCGTGCGCTGATTGGTGCGGTGCGCTCGACTGCTTTTTTATCTGGATTTGTTTCATTCTTTCAGGTAAAAATAATAATTACTTTTTCTCAATTATTTAATGCATTGTTAATAAAGTTTTTCCCGTCTCTATCACTTCTGAATCTGATGGTCAATTTTTCTTTTTTACAGGGTGTGATATGTTTGCATAGAAAGGTGGCAACAAGAGACCACAAGCTGGTATATTGGTTTGCAGGTGCAATAGCAGCTTCTTCCGTGCTTCTAGAACAGAAAGCACGTAGGGCTGAGCTGGCACTTTATGTACTGCCCCGTGCTGCTGATTCTCTTTGGTACATTTTAAACAAGCGCCACTTGATACCTAACATAAAAAATACTGAGGTCTCTCTCTCTCTCTGGTTTTCTTTTTAAACCTTGGCAGTGGCATCTCTCTCTCTGTGTTTTTTTTTTTTTGAAAAACTTGCCATTATAAAGTGTTTTCTGGTTATCGCGTTATTGAATTATATATGAAACTATGACAGGTGGTGTTGTTTTGTGCATGCATGGGAGGTGTTATGTACTACTTGGAACACGAGCCTGACACCATGGCCCCATTTCTCAGAGGCCTTATTCGCAGGTTTCTGGCAAGTAGAATTAGCAATCCAGACCCACCCCTCACCGGGAATAACTCGTACACTTACTTGAATTCACTTGGAGTAGAAAGTCCTACTTCTAATTCTGATTCTTTCCATTCTGACTCTCGGCAGCAAAGGGAGGAGAATGAGCACAATACGTCTGTGACTTATAATCTCGAATCAATTCCAGGGCTTTAAGAATTATAATTCTTGAATAAATGACTTGTTTAGTTTGATATTCTTTGGTTTGTGTACCGAAATGAGGGCCTTTTGATGACCTGTTATAGAGTATTTTTTTTTTTTTTGCTCAACTATTGTAATAAAGTAGCATCCAGAGATGATTGTGTAGTAGTTATACATTTAATAGAGATTATGATTTATTAAGATATTGTGTTATGTGAGTAAAATTTTGTATAAAACGCCTGTAATGATGTAACAATAATGCAAATCATATGTGGGACGAAAGATGATGGTTGTTGTCCCCCACCGCATCCCCTCCCCTCTTTGAGGGCTTATTTACTAAGGGTATGTTTGGTTGAATTAAGAATAAGTTATTTTTTAAAACAAGCTATTCGGTGTTTGGTTGGGTTAAAATAGTTAAAATAGGAAATCAAACTTGTTTATCTTATTAGAACAAGTTATTCTAAACAAGACAAACACTAATTTTGCTATTCTAGCTATTCTAATATTACAATCAAACATACTCTAAATCAAGGACCCAAATCAAGGAAATAGTTCTTCAAGTCTTTCATTATTTGGAAGAGTGAAAAACATACTGCTGATTCTCTTTGGAATTGTAAATTGGTACGTTGTATAAAATATTCAAGTAAAATATTTGACAAATATGGTTAAGTTTTTTTTAATGCAAGTTAAATAATATTTAAATGCTATATTTTTCAAGGAATTGCATTTATATTATTTCTCCAAATTGCTTTATGTGTTACTACTACAAATCCTAAAACATAACTAAAAAATACTGAAATTGTTCAAATTGTTGCAGTCGCGTTTAATACAAAATCAATATGTTGTTGCTTTGCTGGCTCTCGCGCTCGTTGGTGACCTTGATGATCGAAGTTATTTTATTATCTCGCCTAAAAGATTTTGGATTCAGCTATCAAATTTATTATGCGACCTTTTGCTCAATCAAGCTCTAGTAATTATCAAGTACGCATCAGTAGGCAAGTAAACACCCCATAAAATTAATATCATCAAATACTTAAAGAGTTCCCTCGGAAATGAAATGTTGGATCTGGTACACATGGTAACTCGGTAAGAAAATTCTTCTTTCAAGTTCTCGATTTATAATTAAAATTCAACACAAATTTTATCTTGTCACCGTTTCAATATAACCAACACAGTATTAGTACTCTTTTTTTTTTTTTTTAGGTACTCATTTCATGAAAATTCTTGAGAAAATTTACAATTAACTTTGGTTTAGAAAAAACCCATATTTGAAATAAACTTCGGTTTAGAAAGAGAATGATCAGCATAGCATTAGTTGCTCAAAGTTTGAGATATTCCAAAAAACTTTGGTTTGAGATTCGTGCTGAACGTATTTGAACGGTTGAGATATTCCAAAAAAATACTCAAAGTTTGAGATATCTCAGAGGATGCGAATTCGATCAGACCAGAGTCCAACCAGACTTCGCGAGGAATTCGTATTCTCTGCATTAACTCAAAAGGAAATCTTTTGAGTTAATGCATCTCCACTATCCGATTTTTTAAGATTTGTACGGACTACATCCGCACCAATATTAAAGGGCCCTCTATATTTCAGGCAAAATTCAGATTGGCTCCGTTTAAAATCAAACGATCGAGATTCATTAACTCAAAACATTCTTTTGAGTTAATGCAGAGGATACGCATTCCTTTGCGATGCGATCAACAGCGAAGTATATCTTTTGTAGTATTGTATTATTGTACACAATTTCAGTCAAAAGTGATAATTTTTTCTAGTCAATCATATATGTATAGGAACTTTTAAGATTCCTAGCAGGTTATTTAACATTCGTACAGGTTAAAAAAATTCTCAAGGAGCGGTAGGGTACTCTTAAGGATGCAAACTGCAAACGGATCAGATATTATTCATTTGTATTCAAAAATTAAATATGAAAATCTGATGTCCGAATATCCATACAAATACCGATACATCTATATTTTTGAGTTATAATTACTCGTATTCAAGTAGTAGATATATACTATATATTTTAATATATATTATAAAAAATTATGTTATTTACTGTTATTTTTTTTTTTTTAAAAAAGGCAGATTGCCCATTTCATTTCTGAAATCAGTTAATTACATCACCAGTTCATCCAGTTCAGCCATTAGCCCGATATAGGCTGATATAGCCATTGCCATAACAAGATAACAAGCATACCAGCCATACACATGAACTATCTAAATTCCAAAAGTATGATAAAGTGGCACTAACAATACCACATAGTAAAGAACTAATGTATATAATTGCATAAACAAAACAGAAGCTATCAGTCATCTTCTTCATTTTGGAGACATAGGCACATCAGGAGCTTGGTACACCACCATCTCCTGTGGCATGTAGCTGGCCAATGGGATGGCATCCTCCATGACAGGGAGCCACTCTACAACTGCACCTTGGATAGTAGAGGGTAGATGACCTGTCCAAAATATAACCATTGATTTGATTAGTAGTATCAATTGTCTAGCTGATTTGGAAGTGCTATTTTGGAAACACATATCATTTCTGTGCTTCCAAATATTCCAACACAAAGCACTTAAGACTATTAAAAATCCTGTTCTTGGTAAATTAGATAACTGGCAAGCAAAGGTTATTATATCTGTGAAGTTAGCCCATGTGTGCATAACACCTTGACTTTTGCCTAACCAAAACCAGATTTGTTGAGTAAAAGTACATTGCAAAAATAAATGGTCTACTGTTTCAGTGTCTGAGCATAGTAAACATTGTTGGTCTCCAATCCAACCTTTATTACCTAAGTTGTTTTTAGTTAGAATTTTATTGTGTTGAGTAAGCCACATAAACACACGGATTTTTGGTGGTACTGGCAGGTCCCACCATAACAAGGGTATAATTGGTATACTACCTCTAAATTTTATTTACTGTTATAATTAAATATATATTATAAACTTTAATATTTTAGTAATATTTAATAATATTTTTTAATAAATAATAGTATTGAAAAACAGATACCGATATATATCCGTTCATTTGAGAGTAGGTCCGATGGGCATCGGACCTATTCTAGATCGATGGGTTTAATCACCGTGATTTGCTTTAAGATTCATGCAGAACACTTTAAAATTTGTGCGCGAAATAAATGTTCGTACACAAATCTTAAATTAGATCGGACGGTCATCGTGCTCGTTGAACCTAAAAGTAGGTCCGGTGGGCATCGGACCTACTCCGTTCTCATATCCGTTTAATATTCAAAAATAAAAACAGATACGGATGTTTTACGACTATCCGATCCGTTTGCATCCTAGACCGTACTCTACTGGATCTGAATCCCGATCCGTCCGTCAATAGCTGTACCGAGCTTATGCTAGAAGGTTGGGCTTCAAATTTTTAAACACTGCCCGTCCGCCGCTCCCTCCCGTCTCTCTCTCTCACTCTCTCCCTCCCCGTTTCCACACAACATACAGTTGCGAGTAGAGAAGACGATGAACAAAGAAAATGCGCCGCCTCCTGGTTCAACAGCGGTCACGAGTTGTTCCAGAGCTTCAAAACCTTTCCTTCCTTGCAAGAGACCCTTCTCCCCCTTTAGGTCCGTGTGTTTCAATTGTTTTTGGTTCGTCTTGTGTTTCTAAAGTACCTCCAAAAATCTGTTCAATTTTAAGCCCCTTTCTCACTTATATTTTGGGTCATTTACATATTTCAGCAATAAATGTACATCGAACCAATTGCTAAACTGGGCCCCGCTTTCTGACATCAAGAACAAAACCCAAAAACCAGAAGAGCAAACTGAGAGCTTCTACTCAACTCCTTTGAAGCCCAGAGAGTTAACTTGGTGTCAAAGTTCCGTTCTTGATGAAGAGCTAGATGAGGCATTTATACAAACAGTTGATACAATCTGTAGAGAGCGGTCTAGAAAAAAACCGGAGAGATCCAGTTCGATCCAACTGGATGAAGTGGACACTTGGGGTTCGAATAGAGAGGGACAAACCGGATGGATGCATGATAGGTGTGGGGAGATTACCATTCCTGTAAATAGCACACAAGGAGAATCAATTTTTAGTGATGAGGCATTTCTTCAAGAAGTTGATTTGTTGTGTGAAAGGTCCATTCTAAAAGAGGAAAAGTCTGTATCAATAGGAGATGTCGGTGCTTGTATGAGAATTGAACAAAATGAGGTAAATTTTGATCAAGCACATGGAGAGAGACATGACAATGGCAATTTAATACCTCTGAATAATGCACAAGAAGAAGTGAGTTGTAGTAATGGGGATTCTCTTGCGCAAATTGATGTAATATGTGGACAAAGTTATACTATACCAAAGAATGAAGAAAATAGATTAGATTTGTCAGAAAGACAGGCAAAAGACGACGGACATTTGATGCCAGAGAAATACAAAGAGTATTTTAAATCATTAAACGACAAGCAAAGAGAGGCAGCTTGCAACGACGTCTCAGTTCCTCTTATGATTGCAGCAGGACCAGGAAGTGGAAAAGTACTTGATTCTTTTTTTTAAATTTAAATGATAAATCTGTCTCTCTTCTATTTTCTTGTTGCTTTTTGTGTAATTCGGAGTTTCTTTTATTCCTCAAATTGAAGACTTCTACCATGGTTGGTCGTGTGCTAACACTGCTCAACGAGGTAACACTTTTACAACCGCCCACTTTTATTAATTATATATTTACATATGGTATGATGGTTGAAAAGAACTATATGTCTATATACATATTATAACTTGTAGGGAATCGCTCCCGATAACATTTTGGCTATGACCTTCACAACAGTCGCTGTTTCGGAGATGAGAGAACGAATCGCAAAAGTGGTTGGAAGACAAATTGCAAAGGAACTTGTCATAAGCACATTTCATTCTTTCTCTCTTCAGTTCTGCAGGTCACATGCTGAAAAGTATGTCATTTTTTTTTGTAGAAGTACATCTGTCTTTTTCTTTGAGGGGAAACTTTATGTATACTTCTGCAGATCCTAGAGAAATTCATTTCCTTTTCAGGAAAAATGTCATATACACATATGTACACTTGTACAGTCACAAAGAAAAGATGGCATCTGGTTCACTTTTAAGAGTAAACATGCCGCCTATAACCCTCCAGATGCCCTAACTACTCCTACCTGCTTCTTTGTAAGTAATGTAAGGAGAAAGGAGTGATAATTTTGATTTTCTGGTATAGTTGAAGAGAACTTGCACTGGGTATTTTTCATGTTTTTAAAAGGCATTCTTGATTTTTATAATCTGTTTAAAGGGAAAAAAATGACATTTTGAGGTTCAGCATGCATAATCCTTCATTTATTACATGACTCAAAAACTATTTGTTTATTCCTTTGCACTTTGCTTGTCAAGACTTCGTGAGATAAATTTGCATTGTGAAAAAGGCTTTTCAGGATTATATACAGAACTATAATTCTATAAAGCTAAAGATAATTCTTGTCTTATTTTACCTGTAAGGAAGGTTGGGTCGAACAACTGAATTCCTGGTATATGGCCATGGACAACAGAGGCGTGCGGTTATTGAGGCCATGCGGTTAGTTGAAAATGAAAAGAATGCCTCTAGCGAATCCTGTATTGATGGCATAAAGTCATTTAAAGAGCAATCCAAAAAATGGGAGAAGTTTGTGACCAAGGTTTGTTTATGCCAAAATTTTTTGGAGTTGTTTGGTTTCCTCATATTCTTTTTTTGTATCAGCTATAAGTATTTTATCGATTTGTAGGCTAAAGCTTCAGGGAGAACTCCTGAAGGATGCAAAAGAAGTGGGGATCTTACTGGAGTACGTTTTGTTTCTCTATGATATGACTACTTGTATTATAAATACAATAGCATTACAATTTGTTGTTCATCTTTTATTTTTCCCTTCTGTTTGTCAGGCTTCAATTCTTCAACACTACAATGAAATACTTAAATCATGCAATGCATTGGATTACAATGATTTTATTAGCTGTTCTATCATGCTTCTCTCAGATTTTCCTGAAGGTCTGTAATAATATTCTGGATTTTTTTTTGGGTGCAATTGTAAGGCCTGAAAAGTAATTATACAATCATGACATTTGTAGTGCAAAGAGAATGTACTGGCAAATGGAAAGCTATAGTAGTTGATGAGTTTCAAGATACCAGTTCTATGCAATACCAACTTCTGAGAATACTTGGTTCTCATAACCATATAACTATAGTTGGAGATGATGATCAGGTACTCCTTTTTATAAATTGGAACAATTAGATGTGTTTTGTAACAAAAGATTAAAATACAATGCATACCCTAAAATATAAACATCTCTCATGCCTCTGTAAAACATTAAATTGTCATAAGTATCGTTCAGAATCTCTTAAAATTTTGTATGGTTGGATAATCTCGTGTTTTGTTGGGGGTAGACATGATATTTGTTGTTCTTCATGGATATTTTCTGAAGGTTTTTCTTTTAATAGACAAATCTATGGTGGACATAATCTTGGCTAATGGTGCCATATTCATCACCACTAATGTTATTTATTTATTTATTTTCTTTGGTTTCAGTCAATTTTCAGCTTTAATGGTGCTGATGTTTCAGGATTTGATTCATTTAGAAGGGACTATCCTAATCACAAGGAGGTTTTTTTTTTTTACTTATTTGAATACTATTATCTTCAAAGAATTTCTAATTATGAGAAACTGTCATGAAATTTTGTTTATGAACTTTCCGTAGGAGGAAAAATTCTGGCTTGTTTGTGTTGATATAACAACGTAGCCATAAAAATTGCATCTGAACTGCTACTGGCATGGATAATGCTATATACCAATTATGTATTTTGTTTTATTAATAATATAAATAATAACACATGGGCTCATATCTAAAATTCTCATATGGTGAAACAACTGTGACACAGATAAGATTGAACAAGAATTACCGGTCAACAAAGTCAATAGTGGAGGCAGCCACAGCTTTGATTCACAACAATACCAAAAGAGATCTAAAATGTCACAAATTAGTGGAGACCGACAACCCTGATGGCTCTAAAGTATCCTTTCTCAAGCACATTTTTACATTTGATGTTTTATGTATGTACCAAGAAGATCCTTTATTGCATTATTTTTTTATTTTTTTCATTTTGATGTTGTCCTTTATGGGCACATAGATAAATGTGAAGGAGTGTCATAGTGAAGAAGCACAATGCGCATATGTGGTAGATAAGATAATAGAGATCACATCAAGCTCAATTTCTAACTATGGTAACATTGCCGTACTTTACCGGAGACAGGTATTCACACTTCATGCAAATGCTTATTTCAATTTTAATAGAGAAGATAAAGCTGATATATCAGAACTGTAGTATGCAATTTCTTACTCTCTGAGAGTATAATTTTACATTAGACCTTTTCCAATTGTGGGCCTGAGATCCCTGTTGATATTGACAAGCACATATATAATATATATTTTGTTCTGGACCTCTAGTAACTTGCAGTTATGTGTGTTAGTGTATCATGACCACCACAAGCATCATTCTTGTTCTTATGTTGTAAGGTTCCATTTTATAAGTTAAAAAAGAAAATGGTGAATGCAGATATCTGGTAAAGCATTTCAAATGGCATTTCGTGAGCGCAAAATTCCGTTTAATATACACGGTGTGGCCTTCTACAGAAAAAAGGTCAGTGTCTATTTTTTTTATCTGTCAGAACAGTTTTATGTTTACCCCTGTAAAACTAAATATCATATAGACCCGTAAAAGTTGTTAAGCATCCACGAATGACCTTTAGAATTTGGTGAATATAAACTATTTACTTCGCGCCCAAATTCCTTCACTGAAATATGTATAAAACAAAAAGAAAAGAAAAGAAACTAATACTTCCATCAGGTTGTCTGTATGTTGGATTTACTTTTTCATTTGTTTTGCATATAAGGTAACAAGCATATATTCGGAAAATTTAGTTTTAAATTTATTATTAGGTAATAAAAGCAATATTGGCAATACTCAAGACGACATTGTCTGGTTGTGATGATGGCCCATCTCGTCAGGCTTTCAAAGCCCTTTTCCCCGGTGATAAAGAAGAAAAAAAGAAGGTACCTTTATTTGCCTTGGTAATATTTATTACGAGAAACAAAAGGCAAAAAGCAACAAAAAGTAATATTGGTAATGCAATTTCAGGTAGTGGAGTATGTTGAAAAGATAAGTTATGCAAGAAAATGTGGATTCCTATTAGCCGCCCGTGATATTTTTAGTGCAAAGATTTCTGGCACCTTCAAAAGGTCCTTTTAAGCTAAATGCATTCATATTCATATTTCTGTTAGAGACCTATTTTGAGTTTTGACATCCTTTTTGTTAAATTTTTCAATTTTATTTCATATAGGGCTCAGTTGACTCAAGGCCGTAAAGTCTTATCAACACTAGACATGATCTCAAAACTTGTGCAGAGGGTAAAATCTGCAACACTTATTTTATATACAAATTTGGCCAAGTCACTTAATGGATTTTTTCTTTTCTTTTTGGGACACATTACTTGAAAAATGCTTATGTCCCTGCATACCAAGAATGTTCTACTTATCCCTTGTAAATATTGGATATATGATTTATCACATAATTTGGGTAGGCATGTGGGGCATTGACCATTTTTGGGGTAATCACTCCTGTCCCAACTTATTTTCCAAACATGACATTCTACATCAAAACTTGTCAATATAAAAAATATGAATTTACATAAGTTCTTCTTTAAAACGGCTCTAGTTGGATAACCAGACTATGTACCAATTGCACCCAATTCATTCAAAACATAGAAATAAGTTATGGAGAGCCCTTTCCACAAGTATCAAATTTTTTATGTTAATGAGTTTTGACATTGTTTATAAGTGGGGTATAAATACCTTTCTTATCTCCATTTGAAATTTTTTGCATGAAGGAGCAATCAATTTCAGTGGTTGTCACTTCAGCAGCTGATGTCTTACCTCAGGTATATCATAATTTCTAACCATGAATCCTTTTTAAGCATCTTTTTTCTTTTCATTTTTGCTATTTATTTATTGTTGTGATATAGAAGTACCTTCTAGAGCAGCGTGCAACTGTAAATGTGGATGGTGGCAAATTCCTGAATGAAGATCACGACATCAGATCTGTAAGCATTACAGCTGTTTTCACAATATAATATCAATTTATGTTTTGTTGGGTTCCTGATGATTGTGCCCAATCTTCTAATGCTTAGGTGATTGAAGTTTTAATGGATGATTTGTCGGATTTCTTGTCAAATCATTTCTCAAACCTAGAGGAGGCAACCGAATCCACGGAGAAAGGATGTGCATCTACGCTCAAATCGTTTATAGACTACATTGCTGTAAGAGAAACAGAGAATTTTAGGTCAAGAAGGAATGAAAATGAGAATTCTGTTACTTTGACCACAATTCACCAGGTTATTTTATTTTTCTGTGATAGGGTCTACTTATTTTGCACATATATTTTTCTTGACATTTTTATTGTGTCCTTTTGCAGTCCAAAGGATTAGAATGGGATGTTGTTTTCATAGTAAAGGTATGTTTTCTTCTTTCATTGTTCTTTACAGAAAACAGATTCATAATTCATCTAATTGTTATTTTAACAAAGTTTACATTTTAGTTAATTTCAGGCAAATGACTCTGAAATTCCTTTGTTGCATGAATACAATAGTATATCTAAAGAAGGTGGCATATCTCTTGAGGTATGTCTGGCCATTTGCATATTGATCTGTACAATTTTCTTAATTTTCCATTATTGAATGTGAAATACATTTTGTTTCCTGACATGTTAGGAGGAGAGAAGGCTCTTTTACGTCGCAATGACGCGTGCGAGGAAAAAGCTTCACATTTTATACCTAACACTGGATTTTAATCGTCAGGTCAAGCACATTTAAGTTCTGAATTATTCTTCCATAATTATTACATTATGATACTGATGATAGTAACTGTTAAGAATAATTATGTAAAAAGATAATTATGGATAGATTAGGGTCCTATTCGTATTTCAGACCAAAAATCAATGATACCCGCTGTTTTTTTTCGAATCCATATTCTCTGAGGTAACAGAATATTTCTGTTTGAATCACGGCCGTCCGATTGGAATCCGGACCAATCCGGTCCGAAATAGAACCGCTTTAATATCGGGTGACTTCTGATTGGACGGTCCAGATCCAAACATAAATATTCTGTTACCTAAGATGAATTCGTCTCCCTAAACGCTATTCTCCGCCAAGAAGAAAATCGCGCGTCCGCCCAAAACAGCGCCACTGCTCCAGTCCGCTAAACCTTAGTTCGTCGCCGCCCCTCGCTTCCTCTCTCCATCTCTCTCTCACTAGCTCTTCGGTTTGGTTGCCTGTGTGGAGGGTTCTTCCCCACAACCGCAGTGGCGGGGTGAGTATGGAGAGGAGAGGCATGGCCGTGCCGGACGGAGTGGTCTAGGCTCGCTGGAACAAGAGAAGAGACACGGCTGCCATGAGCCGTGAGCCGTGAGCCGTGAGGAGATTCAGATCCACTTGAAGGAGCTCCAGACTCGGCAGCTGCTGCTGTGTCACTGGTGGCGAAGCATCTGCCGGCTTCGCCACCAGTGACACAGCAGCAGCTGCCGAGACTGGAGCTCCTTCCAGAGGATTTGAAGCTTGATGGACCTTCCACGTACTGTAGTTGGTCACAATGGATCATTGGTTCCATAGCGGGGAGAGGCCTTGAGGATTACCAGACAAGTAGGACGAAGAGCCTAGTGACCGCAAGACTGCTGAGTGGAAGACATGGAGAGCTAAACACATTCATTGTATACCTGACTTCTCAACTCCATGTTCCCATCAATTGTCATTACGGTTGATAAAATTCAAAGTGTGAAGGACATTTGGGCATAGCTATAGAGGACCTATGCTGGTGAGGACAACAACATGAGGGGTGTTCTAGATTGAGCAGGAGATATATGTTGTTTTCCATAGAGATAGGATGATTTAGGAGTATACCATAGAGCAAGAGCGTCTATGGACTAACTATGACCACTTCTTGCCTGTGAAGATGCGCAAGCATCTGGAATGCAAGAGCAGGGTGGTCTCTGTACAAAGGAGGACCATGCAGTTCTTGAAGCACCTCAACCATGCATTTGATTAGAGGACGACAGTCCTTCTTGCTAAGACAAAGATTCCCATGATTAGGCAATTGCAACTATGATGCAGGAAATGAGTCGTATCAAGTTATTATCGATGCCACTTGACTTTCAAGGATGCAATATGTCTTGGCGGCATCAAACCCAAACCCCCCTGGGAGTAATAGTAAGACTTGCAAATGCTACAATTGTGGCGAGGTTGGTTACTTGAGCAAAGCCTTCCCTAAGCCTCTTGGAGAGAGAGAGAGGCTGGTGGACGTGGATAGTCTGGCGGTCGTGGACGTGGCCATGGTGGTTGTCGAGGTGGCAGGGGCAGCTCATATTGAGATTGATAGGTTTTTTATTGAGGGGAAGCTAGATAGTGGACTATAGAATCTGATTTATGTTTTTACAGAGGATCAAGTAGCGTATTGCCTCACAAAGGGTCTTAGTTCCTTAGGTCTTTTTAAATTATGTGACAAGATGGCCTTAGTTTCACCCATCTTGAGGGGAGCGTTGAGAATCAAGTTAAAAATGCCAATTATGTAAAAGGACAATTATGAAATAGATTAGAGACCTATAAGTAAGATGTGTACTCCATATAAGTTTTTGGGTGAATTAATGAAATTATTTCTTTTTTCCAAAAATCAATTGTAACAAAGCAGCAGCAATATTATCAATTAATATATAGCTACATTAACAAGTGCTTTTTTTATTTTTGTGTGTGTTTCCAGCTGCTACAACCGTCAAGATTTCTCAAAGAGCTGCCACAGCATCTACTTGAATGTCAGGTAGTTTTCTACTATCACATTTTGATTCATTTTCGATAGTGGGGATGGGAATATCATCTCACTGGTACAATTTTTTTTTGCTTGGATTATAAGTTTAAGTGGACTTCCTTTTATGTGCTTATTTACCTGGGATTCTCTTTTTCTTTTTCTTTTTTCTTTTTTGGGGCCTCAAAGGATGATAACTGATGGTTTTATAGCGAACCAGTTGGGTTCTGTAGTGAGATGGAATTATGGAAATGTACCTTACACATAAAAGACACACACACACACACACACTATCTTCTTTTTTACATTTTTTAACTATGTATTAGGGAGAAGAAGACATTGAAACAATGGGGACCAAAATCTAAAGAGATACCTCCGTCTGAAGGCAATGGCAATAAAATCTCCGAATGGAGAGATGAAAGCTCGTGTTTGCCAACAGAGTTAGCTCAGATGTTCCCTGGCAATGAGTTCTTAAAGAGGTACATACAATTTCAAATGAATATTTAGGACTTAGGAGGATATTTCTGAATATTTATTTGTAGGTTTGAGACGGAAGATAGGTCGATTGTGTCTCACTTATTTCACCAATGGGCTAGAAAACAAGCTTTTCAAACCCCAAAGAGGCTGCTTGATAAGGTACTCTAAGTTGCCATTCTACAATATGAAATAAGAGATGGTCTAAGATGTAGTTACTTATATTTACTATATATATATATATATTTTTTTTTTTAAATTGACAGGTTGGTTTTGTCATTGATGAACGACTGAGGGGGGGCAAATCATACAAGCGCAAGGTTCTACTCATTTGTTCCTTATCACAAAAAATATATTATTTTACTCATTTCAAGTTAAAATAAGCACCTTTTTGTTTTTAGGATGTTTTATCTGACCTCAAGTCATGCCTAAGCAGTAATGAAGCATTTCAATATGCTGAATATGTGAGTTTTTTAATTCACATGCTTTTCTATTAAATATTTAGGTGAAAATTTTGCAGTGATTACCATATATCCTTTTAATGTTTGTTGATGCCACTTGAGAATACAAACGGTAGTGTTCAGAAACTCTAAAAATTAACAATTAGGTATTTTTGGTATCTAATTGACATTTCAAACAACTTCTAATCACTGTAGATTATAAGATGGGAGCAAATTCCAATCGACAAGCGCGCTTACCTGACCAGAGAGAGACAGGTTTTCTTTTTATCCGATCTTTGTTGTGATTATTGTTCTATACTAAGAATTATTATTGTTTGTACTGTTCTTAATAACTATTTTCCTTAAAATTTGGTTTTAGGAGCATTTTCAAAAGCAGAGAATAGAGAACTCCATGAGCTCATCTGAAGCCACTCCTAAACAGGTATTATCATATTTTATTTAAATTGTAAAGGTACCAAACAATGCTTCTAGAACAAACACAAGTTCAGAAACTTAGTTTGTGTTAGTACAGTATAGATTTGACCTGTTCGAATTTTTGTTAAACTCTGTTTGCTTAATTAGCACACATATACCATTTATTTTTACTAGTTGTAAAGAATATTGAAATTTGAGCTCTTGGTTCTTTACAGATTGCATATCTTAGAAATCTTGGTTGCACTGTGGTACCGACCTCGCGCCTTCATGCTTCACATCTCATTGAACAATACAAGTCATTGTGAGGAAACAAGGATTCAATTAAATGTTAAATAGTTCTAATTGATAATTTGGTGCCTTCACCTGCCCCCACCCCTTCCTGTATATATATTTTTTCGGTAATTTATATTATAATTTATGCTGGATGGTTTTCTATAGATTTTACAATGAGAATAAACTTGAAATGCATTCCTTGTAGCTAAAAAGAGTCATCATATTCTTTTCGTAAATTAGTGTCCCCATTTCAGTAAAGACTGGAGAACAATACGCGGTCAAGTATCATGTGGCGCCAGAAAAATCCCACGAAATCACTCCTCATACCAGATAATTCGTCTTCTCACCATCCAATTCTACTCTAGTAAACAACGATAGTGATTCTTGTGCTTTATTTCTGATAGCTAAGATAATTCCACGTCATATAAAAGTGAAACGTCGTAGAAGTTTTTTGTGATTGTTACTCCAGAAGTCCAGACGCATATAAAGCTTACTCACACGGATACTTGCTTTGCTGATGGATATCACCATGGCCTCTTCTCTCATCTTTCGCACCCCACCACCGCCACGCAATCGAATGTTTCGTAAAATTCCACGTGTCGCCTCTCCATTGGTTTCATGTGCCTCCACTAGTTCAGAGGGGGTGGTGGTGGTGGGTGGAGGGATTGCTGGATTGGCGGTCTCACTTGCTCTGCACAGACTAGGTGTGAGCAGCCTAGTCCTCGAGCAGGGCCGTACTCTGAGAGCCGGTGGTACGTCTCTCACGCTATTTAAAAATGGGTGGAGAGTACTTGATTCTCTTGGTGTAGGCGACGAGCTCAGGCAGGATTTTCTTCCCATTCAAGGGTAATAAAATTTATATTTTTGCTCTTGAAAAATGTTGTCCCAACGTTTCACTCCCTAAATGAACTTCTGTTTGTACAAATTCAAATTTGTATTGGTTCACCCACTCCGGCACATTAAAATTTTATATAGGAAGCATATTTTTTTAATCAAGAGAAACTGTCAAAAATGACAAGTGAATTAAAATACTCCATCTGCCGGCATGAACAAATTTTGATGCATTAAAAAGAGTTTACCTTGTGCAAATTTTTAGTGCGTCCGAATTTCTACATGGTTCATCATTTTTGACACATCAAAATTTATGCGCGCGAATTGTATTGGACGATTCGTGCCAATGTGTACAAGTGATAGGCGATCGTTCCCAAGCAATAGTTAGCAAATTTCTTATTATAATTTCTGAAGTTCAAAAATATTTGTCCAAATGTAATGTAGATTCCGCACACGAATTTCGATGCACTTAAAAATATGAACTATGTGGAAAATAAGTTTGTATATATTTCATTCTTTCGGACGCATTAAGGTCATGTTCGGCAACAACGAATCTCATAAGAACTTTGGGAAAAAATGAGGTTATTGGAACTTTTCCAAAAAACATGTTGCTACCAAGGTTTACTTTCCATTTGTAGTAATTTGTGGGTTTTCTTTTTTCTTTTTTCTACCTTCTTACTTGTAGAAAAAAACAATTCAATCTCACCTCCGTTGTTTTTCTCTCAAGAGTTGAAGCTCTTCACTAGAGCACGTGTATACCTTATCATTAGATAAAAATAAAGCAAAAGTTCAACCACAATTTGAGGTAAAACGATACAAGAAATTATTTAAACTTAAAAATCAACTTGTACAATCAAACACAAAGACTAAAATTAAATGAACAAACACAATTTAATTATACAAAAAATTAATTAGACAAGTATAATTAATTGATAATTCCATTCTCTTCTAAAAATAAATTGTAAGAAGAAAAAAAAATAATTTCCAAAATTTTTTTCCATATATTTGCCAAACAGTTATATTTTAAATCTTCCCTTTAGTTAAAAATCTTGAAAATTGACATATTGATATTCTCATTTCCTTATCTAAAAATTCCCATTCCTACAAATATCTTTGTTGCCGAACAGATCCTAAAATTTTGTATAGTACACTTTCTTCGTCAAGGGAAACTATCAAGAATGAAGAATCCCTAGGGCCAGGGGCGGAACCAGGGCCTAGGCCAGCCTGGGCCCTGGCCCCCCTTGACCCAGAAAACATATACTGATATACATAGTGTTTTAATAAAAAAAAAAAAAAAAACTGGCACCCTCTCTGTCGGACACTCTTAGATTTATCAACCGTCTGTTGACCGCAACACTTACTAGTTAGGCCTCTCCTGCCTATCATTCCTGGTTTCGCCACTGCCTAGGGCACCATTGTAATATCCACACAGATTTTTATATATCTAATATTGGAAATGGTCAATCCTGTACAGATTTAAAAAATTTGTGCACATGAAATGTACTGATGTATCAAAATCGTGCCAGTGCCCGGACAAACGATAGGCGATTTTGTGTTCCGTTGAATTGACTAGTTCAAAATGTGTTTTGAACATTGAATGTTTAGAGCTTTATGGTATCAAGTATTACACATAATTATGTGATCACAATCCTGGTATTTAAGAAAAAAACTAAACAATGTATAGAAATTAAAAAATTGATAACAATAAAGGAAATTATAACTGTTTCTAACTGTTTTGTGTATCAAAGACAATAGGATGGAATTATAATGTCTTTATCATGATTTTAGGAAATACTTAAAAGTACATTTGTAAAATTAATATTATCACTGAATACAAAAAATAGGATCTTAGATAGTTGATGCTGTTTAAATATTATCACTATGCTAGACCATGACATTGGAGAAATTAATTTTTATTTAATTAGTGGTTAAAAGTGAATGATAGGCCACTGCATCAGAAGTTGATATTGACTCATCCTAAAGCAGTAAAGCTTCCATAAATATTCATAAAAGAAAAATGTAGGCCTAGCATAAATGGTGATAAGTTTTGTTTCTCCATGAGGCGTATGTTCGATTTTCACAATATATATATATATATATATATATATAAGAAGAAATGGATGGTGAGGTTTAATGGTGTTGAGAAATTAAGAAACAAAGAAATATCTTAATTAACTAAATATTGAGTAAAACTAAATTTATTGGGCGGTTCAGTTGTGTGCAGGATGGTAATGAAATCAGATGATGGAAGAGAGCTCAGATCCTTCTCTTTTGACAAAGAAGCCCCTGGGTAAATTTATCTCTTTTAAACAACTAAATGGTGCAACTTAAATGAATGTATATCATAATGTAAACAATTTATACATTACTTGTGTCAGGCAAGAGGTACGAGCAGTAGAGCGAAGGGTTTTACTTGAGACTCTTGCAAACAAATTACCACCCGGAACAATTTCATACTCTTCAAAGGTCAAATCTGTAAAAGCACAAGAGAAGGAAGGCACTTTGCTAGAGCTAGAAGACGGCCGTGAAATTCTGGCAAAAGTAACTTTGTCATTTGGAAATATGAAGCTACTAACTCAATTTTCATAAAAAATAAAAATCATAATTTGTTGTGTATTAAGTATTAACCCTTTCTTTTGTTGATTTTGTGCTTTGAAAAACAGACAGTGATAGGTTGTGATGGGGTTAACTCCCCAATTGCAAAATGGATGGGATTTTCCGAGGCGAAGTTTGTTGGCCATTGTGCGTTTCGTGGAATGGCAATTTATCCTGATGGTCAGCCTTTCGAGTCGAGGGTTAACTATATCTATGGAAGAGGGTTACGTGCTGGCTTTGTACCAGTTTCTCCTTCTAAGGTCTACTGGTTCATCTGCTTCAATAGCAATTCTCCTGGTATGTATGACAATTTTGGTACATATATGAAATATATCATTAGACCACTAATGCATATGCATGTGTTTATATAGGCATCACAGCTTGTAAATGAAATGTGTGCAGTATAAATCTTAGCCTAGTTTAGTATAGTACCAGAAACCTTTTGATTGGTTTATAACCTAAGAGTCCGAATCTGCTACCATAGCTGGGATGGCAAAATAACCATAGCATGCTGTGTAAATCGTTCCATTAAAATTGATGCTTCAGATCACACTAAGTCTTTTGTTTTGAACTTTTTGAACTTTTATTATTTTGAACAGGTCAGAGAAACACAGATCCATCTCTACTAAAGAAAGAAGCATTGGACCTTGTAAGAGACTTCCCTTCTGATCTATTAGATACAATACGAAACACCGAAGAAGAGATCATCATAAAAACTGCATTAGTGGATCGGTGGTTATGGCCTGGTCTGACGCCACCTGCGTACCGAAACGGAGTAGTGCTCGTTGGAGATGCATGGCACCCCATGACCCCTAATCTTGGTCAAGGTGCCTGTTGCGCATTGGAGGATTCAGTGGTACTTGCAACTAAGCTCTCAGGTATGTACCAGTACAAATCAACTTGTACCAGAACCAGTGCCAGGTTGGGGTGTTCATCGGGTCCGGTTTAATTGGTTATAAACCGAACTAAGATAGTTCAGATTAAATGGTTCAGTTTTTCTGATTAAATGGATCGGTTCGGTTCAGAAAATTTAAAACCGGTTAGACGGGATGGTTAGAGATCGAAAAGAGGAGTATAATTCTTTTGAGTCTATAAAAATATAATTATGAATGTTTTTTTCAGTATAAAAATCATTAAATCCTTATTCAATTATGTGTATTGAAATAAATAATTCTTTTTGAACCTATAAAAAAATTCAAATAATAAAAAAAACTGTTTATTTTTTTTATTGATCTTCTTACTTCAATTCAATCGAATAGTCTAAAATTTAGTTCGGTTTGTTTGGTTCATTTTTAATTCGGTTGATAAGTTTATTTCTGTCAGTTTAATTGTATTTTTGAAAACTCAAATACAATTTTAGTTTGACTATTTTATTTCGGTTTTAACCGAACCGAATCAATGAACACCCAAGTCCTAGGAATTTTTTATTTCGGTTGATAGTAGAGGCCTGAGCATAGTCACAAGATTCACGAATAATTTTTTTTTTTTTTTGTGATGACGAACTGAACGCCGAATTATTCGGTTGACCGAACTTTGACCAAATTATTTCCGAATATTATACGATTTTTTCCCCAATTTTTTGGGTTTTTTTTTTTTTGCTTTCTTATAAAACTAAGATCTCTGGTTCGGATAATTCCGAATCATTCCCAAATTATATTTGAATTATTTCCAAATCACAAATTTTTTACCTCGCCAAACTGAACCCGGATAATTCATTCATCAGTACCTGCAGCTTTAATTAAACCACAACATACCTGTACGTACCACTTTGTTCACGAGAGGGTTTAACTAAACAGGTAAATGATGCCCTCATTGGTGGAGTACATATTCTTTGAGGTAACAGAATATTTCTGTTTAGATCCGGACCATCCGATCAAAATCTGGGCTAATGCGGCCCAAGATGAAATTGGTCTCTTTAATATTCGTACGAATTTTGATCGGACGGTCCGGATCTAAACATAAATATTTTGTTACCTTAATTAGGTGATATGAATTCCTCATTGGTGAGTGCCAGTTTCTATACCCCGGCATAATATTTTATTCTGGATGTAACATGCAGGTGTTATTCTATATATAATTAACAACTCGTATCATGCAATCTCTTATAATACCTACTTAACCAATATTTTATTGGGTTTAGAGTCACACCATCCCATCAGAATTCGGATCCAGTGAAGTAACTCAATTTTTGGGTTTTAAATCGGGACAGTCCGATTCGGATCCAAGACCATCCATCTTAAAGTGGAGCGCACACGTTCTGACGACGGATTCAAATCTCGAGATGATCTCGAGCGACAAAATCGAATCAGACAGTTCGGATCGAAAACCCAAAAGTGTACCTTAGGAGATCCGGACCCATCTTACCATGGGTCCAACTATGCTACTTTGATATGATAACAAATAGAAGGTTTTTTTTTTTAATGCAACCAAAAGAAGCTTCAAATTTTTTCTTTCAATAAAAATAATTGGGAGCTTCAATTGCTCCGATTTCTTTATTAATAGAAAAGAAAATATTGAAATAGAAGTAGAATATGGTGAAATCTCGAAATATAGGAAGAACGGAATGATTATCCGTCCGCCAGACGGGATAAATCATCACGTCTAACTAATCTTATTTCTAATCACGCAAACTCGTAAATTTAAAAAAAAAAAAAAAACTGAAGGAGATAGTCCATCTCGTCCAGTACTTTCAATTTTTTTAGATGCGCAACCTGACGAGGCAGTTTCTCAGAGAAAAATCAAGGACTCTGCCACATCTATTAAACTATAATAAATTCTCTTCTATTTCGATATTTTTTATTTTTTTTCTATTAATAAAAAAATCGGATTGCTGGTACATGTGTACAGGTTCTATAGGCAAGGGGCCAGATGCAGTAAACCAAGCACTCAGAGAGTATGCCAATGAGAGGTGGACACGTGTGTTCCCTCTGACAGTGCGTGCTAACCTGGTGGGGTCCCTTGTGCAGTGGGACAACCCCTTGGTATGTGCCCTTAGAAATGGTGTTGTGATCCCTAAAATTGTCAGATTGGGTCCGTTCCTTGAGCACACCAACTTTGAATGTGATTTGCCTGAACCAGTTGCATCAAGCTGAGTTATATAATGATTTTGTGTACTGGGATAATGTAATTAATGTAAAAAAGGTGTACTTCCCATAAACATGGGCTGTTATGGGGTAAAGATATTGACAAAGCTGGTCTGTTTTCATGCAGCGCACCAGTTATCTACTTTTTTTTATTTTGATTCTGTTGTTTATGCGTTGTATGAAGTCAAATTAGCTCTGTTGATATCTTTACCGCTGTTATGTTTACTCGTTGAATGGGAGACTTTTATAACAGAATTTATGTTAATGGGTTATGATGCATTTAACAATTTAACACGATTCTACAGAGGTTTTCTTAACCACAAACAGAGTGCCACATAAATGACCGATTTTTTAGTTATCATTTGAAGGGAAAAAAAAAAGTTAAAGAGTTGACATGAAATTGGAAAAAAAAAAAAATACAGTTATTTGGTGCCCTGATATTGAATTCACATCACCCCCGGTACCGTAATAGGGAATCTTTTACAATTACTTGATCTGGACTGTTCTTTTTAACTTTGCACAAATCTCAAAGCACAATAATATTCCCCCTTTGGTCAGCCCGAATCCCAAACCGGCTGAGAGTTAATCTCAAACCATAAAGTGAAGGAAATCTTTTACGGTACCGGAGAGAATATGGATCCCTGATATTATCTGAGTACCATCCAAAGGTGGCACACAGTCTGCGCACTATTCAAGAATTTAGTAATACATGTGTGTCAGTAATATGGGTGTTATTTTTGGGAGAACGGAGTAGGTCCGATGCCCACCGGATCTACTTTTAGGTTCAACGCCACGCTGACCGTCCGATCTAGTATAAGATTTGTGCGCACGAAAATTGAAACATACACGCACGTGGTTTAAAGCATTTTGCATGAATCTAAAAGCAAATCGATGGTGATTAAACCCATCGAACCGAGGGTATTTTTGGATGGTGCGCAGATAATATTTGTATGTCATCCTTGGATGGTACTAAGATAATATCTGCGTACCGGATGACTTTGGTATTTTTTTTAATTTCATGTCAACTCTTGTATTTTCTTTTTCAAATGGTAACTAAAATAAAATTCGGTATAAATTATGTATTTTTTTATTGTTTTCTGAAGTCGCAAGTAAATTATATCATGGATGCACTTTCCACAATATAGCTGGTTTTTTACTTTTATATCTGTGCTGGGTGAAAGATAAAAAAATAAAATAAAACTTCCTTTTACTATGAATTCAGAAGAAAATGCATGGAAATCTGTGTGGCGAACATTTACTTCAAAAAAAAAAACTAAAAATTCTCTGTAACTCGAAATAAATGAGAGCGGGGTATTTGATGGATATCAAATTAAATTCAATTTAATATTTGATCTGAACCGTTTGATTTGTACAGAGATTCGCACTAAAAATTAAATTATAAATCGATGCGGATTGAACGACCGGAACCGTTGGATCCATTTGCTCCCAAAATAAATAGCCTTACAAAGCGCCGTACTTTTCCTTTATAAGAAATTGACACAATTAAGGTATTGTAATAATACAGTGCAGTACAAAAATGTATTGTAATTTTCTAAGAGTGAGGCTACGGTACTAAATCACTGTTTTTGGATGATCCAGAATTTTCAGATCAAGTGATTTTCTACCTATCTAAAAAAATAGTAAAAAAATTCGAAAAAATGTAAAATTTGGTTTGCAAGTACATATTCATTTTATAATCATGTTGAACGGTTCGGATCGACCGTTAGGATTTTGAAAACTCAAATATTGAGCCGTAGCACGGACCAAACCGTGCTATGCATAGTACCGTAGCCTCACTCATTTTCTAATACTCATTTCATCTTAAGAGATATATCCTACGAGATTGATTCTAAAAAAGGTCACTTTATTTATTAAAATTTAATGATTAATTAGAAAATACAAATTTAGTTAAACTAAAAGAGGAAAAATTAAAAAAAAAATTAAATTTAGATAAAAAAAAACGAGATATATTGAGATTTTGATGAAAAAATTAGAAAAAATAGAAGTTTTTAACGATTACAGGAGCAATTCATTCCAAAAAAAAAATTAAGTCAATTTTAAATTCAAGTTACCTCGAGAGACCGCTATATAAAACATTCTATTCACGTCTGTACGACTCATTTTTAGAATTTACCAACATCAGGAGGATTTTGTATAAAGAACGATTTATTGAGACGTGCTACAAAAGTAACGAAACTATTAGATAAATATAATATGTGAAATATCGGGGTCGTAATTGCAAACTATCTTTAGGGAGAAAAAGAGAGACCAGGAGTCTTTTTTATTGCCGAAATTTTTATTGATAGAAAAATAATTAAATAAATATCGACAATGAGGAAGCATTTCGTGAAAATTCGGTATGTAGGAAAAACATTATAGTCTATTGTTGTTTCAAGCAATCCTTTTTAGTCTATTTGACTAATTTGCAAAACATACAATTATTGAATTTTACGATTTTCTCTATGTTTTAGAAAGAATGCAGGTTTAAGACAATTGGAATTGCAATTTATAAAGCGCTTGAACTGAAGAAACATCAAGTTATTTATCAAGAATACAAATTGTAAATTTATAATTGGTAAAGTAGCTTTGATGTTGAAACACAGGGATAAAACGTTGGAACGATTTACCAAACGTTCCAGACGTTTTTCTATGTGGAAAATCTGGAGATTAAGTCGATTAAAAGCTTGAAAAATGTCCTCAAACGTCCCAGACGATTTGCCAATCGTCTGGACGATTTAATTAAATTCTTACACTTCAAAATAACTTTTTCAATCGATAAATCTCCAGAGGAAAACGTTCTGGGACGTTTTATGATATCTCACAGAAATTTGAATTTTGACCTAATTTGAGTTAAAACGTTTTCAACGTTTTACAAAACGTTGGGACGTTTTATGACAGAATACTCGTTTGAAAGCTGCCACTATAAATAGAACCTTAGGGTTCTCCTCAAATTAACTTAGCCGACCCTAATCCTTTTAAAAACCTATTTTTCTGTGAGAGAAAGTTCCTCCATTGTTGTGAGAACAAGAAATTCAATATCCCTCAACACAACCTCAAATCCACTTCACTAATCTTGAGTTAGATTAGATTAGAGTGTTTACTTGAGTGTTTCTCTTGAAACTTCAAACTTAGAGACTTCGTTCTCGACTCTAGTTGGCCGTGTGACTTCCCATTGGTTGTAAGGGCTCACCGGTTCACAAGTTGTAACCTTTCTCTTTTGGGTAATAGAAAGGCGCACCGAGAAGCGGTTGCGACGCCCCGGAGACGTAGGCATTTTAAGCCGAACTCCGTTATCACTCCTTGTGTCAAATTTCTCTAAACTCTTTTACTTTATTTTATTTGCAATTATTCATTTATTTCGAATTTAGTGGTACTATAAGGGACAACAAAGTGGTATCAGAGCGAGTTACTCAAATTAAGACACACTTAATTCGAGTTTACCGATCTTAAAATGGCAACCACTAGATATGTGAAAGAACCTCCAGTTTTTGGTAGTGCTACCAAAAATTTCAGTCATTGGAAAAGGACCATGATAAATTATCTAAATATTCTTGACCTTTGGAGTGTCATTGAGAGAGCCTATGAACCGGAATATGCTAATTCTGTTGAAAATGAGGCCAAAGTTGAAGTACTTGCATCTACCGAAAGAAAGAAACTAAATAACCTTGCCATTAATGCAATATATAATGCGGTAAGTGAATCGGTTGCGTTACTTTTCGGTAACACAACAAATGCAAAAGAAATGTGGGATACTCTTATTGATCGATATGAGGGTAACACCCAAATAAAACGAACCAAAATAGCCGGTCTAGACACCAAATTTGAAACCTTCAAAATTGAAAATGGTGAAAATGTAGAGGATATGTATAATAGACTTATGCATATTCAAAATGAATTCATTGAACTAGGAGAACCGCTTTCTAACGATAAAATTGTAGGAAAGCTTCTTCGAGTAATGCTAAGGAGACCTAGGTGGGATGGATTGGTGAGCGCCCTAGAAGCACTTCATGGGGCACAAAAATCTTTCACACCGGATGAACTCTATGCTCATTTCCGGAGTTTTGAAGAAAAGCTCATACAAGCCGGTGAACTCAAGCAAGAGTCAAAAACAAAAACCGTGGCTTTTCCGGCTCAAAACCACCGAAACCACCCAAGCTCCTCAAATAATCGTCAATCAAGTGACTCACTCATGAGTCAACTTGGACATGAAACCTCTCTTGATGCCGCCACCATAACCAAAATGTTTCAATCCATGCTTAACTTTGAACGAAAATACAACAAGGAGCGTAAAGATGGAAACAAACGAGTAGTTTGCTTTGCATGTGAAAGAGAAGGCCATACCATCCAAACTTGCTTTAAAATATTTCCTAACTTGAAGAACAAGGATAATGAAGGGCAAAATGACCGAAGATCCAAACAAAAGTACGAAGGATATAAAAGCAAAAAGAAGGCCAAGGCAATGCAAGCCTTATTTTGCATCGACTCCGATGAAAGTGGTAGAGAAGAATCCGACTCGGAGTCGGGCGATGAACAAGAGATCAACCTTGCCTTGATGGCAATAGTGAATGAAGAATCAGCAACTATTGATGTGGATACAATCATCGCAAGCAAGAACATAACTGATGAGATCACCATTGAATTCCTCAAAAATCTCATCAATCCGCCTATCAACAAGGAATTGGAGAACTCTACCAAGGCCACCACACAACCCATCATTGAGGTAGCGGTTGATCCCGTCAAAGCATCAACTAACACCATTATCGAGGTAGAGGATGCTTCTATAGAAGATGTAACAAACTCTCCAAATAAGGTACATCTTATCTCTTCTCCTAACCGGTATATGTCTACCATTGATTTGACCAATCCCGATTACCATTTGCATGGTTACAAAGTTAGGAAAGATGAATCCAAAATAGATTTAAACAACAATTATATAAAGACAAATGAGACAAGCATGTTCATGGATGAGGTTCTAATTAATTACAATGCACCTAGGTTGCTTGAGGAATCTAAAAAGGCCATGCTTGAAAAGGAAGGTATCATACAAAAATTGACATCTCAACTTCTTGAATTTGAGTCTAAAATCAAAAACCTAGAGTTAGAATTGCTTAAGTCACACACTTGTCAATCACACATAGGAGATATAGAAATGTTAAAAGTGAAAATTCAAACTCTAGAGACCGAAAACAGGGCTTTAAGATCGCCTAGTGAATTCTCAAATGTCACTAGTCTCGATCCCTACTATGTAGAAAATTTGATCAATGCCAATTTGAATCGGAAATCCGGTAAAATGGGCATTGGATACAAGAAGGGTCAATCCTCATTTGAATCAAATTTTTCACAAAGCCCAAAAGAAAATGGGGAACTTACTCGAAATTTAAACAAAATTAAGTTCAATAGCAAAGAGTATTTTGATTACCAATTTTATTTAAAACATGGTAAAACACCCTTGACAAAGGAGTCAAATAAAGGGACTACTCCTCAAACCATAAATGCAAAACAAAACAAAAAGTCTCAAAATTATGCATTTAGATACAAATTCTCTAACAAAAATTTCAAAAATGAAAACAAGTTTCAAAATAGTGATAGGAACACATTTAATCCAAAAAGGTCAAACAAAACTTATTTCAAGGGACCGGATGGATGGTTTTATGAAACTCACAACAAAAATATTTTACAAAACAAAAACCAAAGAAATGGTTTGACTAGAGATGTTCCCCAACATCACAACAAACGTGATTCACACAAAAATAAGTCTTTTGCACCTAAAGTGATAACCAATAGGAATCAAATTCAAGAGGTGAAAGATAAATATCAAACCACCTTCAAGCATGGTTCAACTAATGTCAAGCAATCGGTCACATTTTGTAATTATTGTTGTAAGATTGGCCACACCTCATTAGAGTGTAGCTTTAGGAAAGGAAGCAACAAATCAAAAGTTGTTTGGATTCCTAAAGCTAAACTAACTTAAAGTTGTGATTGAAATCTCCCCAACCTAAAACGAAAATCACTAAAGAAGGGGGAGATTAAAACAAGGTATATATTAATTGAAAATATATATATATACTCTTGTAGGATGTTTGATTACAACACACCAAGAAAATGCTTGGATCATTGATAGTGGATGTTCACACCACATGACCGGTGACAAATCTAATTTCAAATCTTTAGAACCATATAATGGTGGGTCGGTTACTTTCGGTAGTAATCAAAGAAAAAGTTCGATTATTGGACTAGGTTCGGTAGGTAACCAAAACTTGACCATATCGGATGTCTACCTTGTTGACGGCTTGAATTATAATTTACTTAGTGTAAGTAAATTATGTGAAGCCGGATATTATGTTAAATTTAACACTAATGCTTGTTTCTTGTTTAGAGAATTCGATGACTCTTTAGTCTACACCGGTAAGAAAAAGAAAAATGTTTACTATCTAGATTTCGATCATTTCGAGTCCGGTGAAATATGTTTGAATGCCACAACAACCGGTTCTAAACTATGGCATCGAAGACTAGGTCATATTGCAATTGATTCTATTAAAAAGTTAGTTAAATTAGACCTAGTGCGTGGTTTACCAACTCACAAATTAGAACTTGTAGGATTATGTGATGCATGTGTACAAGGTAAACAAACTAAAAGTAGTTTTAAATCCAAAGAAATGGTATCAACCGATCAACCATTGCAACTACTACATATGGACTTGTTTGGACCAATTAGTATACCAAGTTTGGCTAGAAAAAGGTACGCATATGTGATTGTAGATGACTATAGTCGCTTTACTTGGGTCATATTTTTGCAACACAAGGATGAAGCCATTGAAAACTTCATTAAATTTTGCAATCGTGTTGAAAATGAAAAGGGTACAAAGATCATTCGCATTCGAAGTGATCATGGGGGTGAATTTGAAAATGCAAAATTTGATGAAGTATGCTCTAAAAGGGGATATAAACATGAATATTCGGCTCCTCGCACACCTCAACAAAATGGGGTTGTTGAGAGGAAAAACCGAACATTACAAGAGCTTGCCCGAACCATGCTAAATGAATACCCTTTACCCAAACACCTTTGGGCAGAAGCGGTCAATACGGCTTGCTACGTTATTAATCGCGTTAGCATAAGGTCGATATTGAAGAAAACATCTTATGAGTTATGGAAGGGGTATAAGCCAAAAATATCTCATTTTAGAGTATTTGGATCAAAATGCTTCGTGCTTAATGAGTCACCTAAAATTACAAAATTCGATTCCAAATCCATTGAGGGAATATTTGTGGGGTACTCTTTGACAAGTAAAGCTTATAGAATTTACATTGCATCTCATCAAATTGTAATTGAATCCATACATGTCAAATTTGATGAAGTTACTAATCAAAAGGCCGAGAAAGGTATTCAAATTGTAGGTGTTGAAGATGCCGAGCTCGAAAATGATAAGGTTGAGAATACAAACAACAACATTGAACAACCACTCGAGCAAGAACAACCCGAAGAAAATCCATTGAACGAATCAATGCACATCGAGGAGGATCAATCTCCACCAAATGTATATCAACCTCCCGAAGACCTAAGGGAAGTTTCCTCTCATCCTCTTTCTAATGTGATTGGAAATCCTAGGGAAGGGGTTAGGACTAGATCGGGACTAAATCAAATGATTGCCCATTGTGCATTTGTATCAAATGTTGAACCAAAGAACTTCAAAGATGCAAATGGGGATTCAAATTGGATTTGTGCCATGCAAGAAGAACTTGCTCAATTTGAAAGGAACAAAGTTTGGGAACTAGTACCTAAGCCAAATGACCGAATGATTATTGGAACTAAGTGGGTCTTTAGAAATAAGAAAGATGAAAATGGAAATGTTGTTCGGAACAAGGCTAGGTTAGTAGCTCAAGGGTATAAACAACAAGAGGGTATTGACTTTGAAGAAACCTTTGCACCCGTAGCTCGTTTAGAATCCATTCGAATGCTTTTAGCATTTGCCTCAAATAAAAACTTTACTCTATTTCAAATGGATGTTAAAAGTGCATTTTTGAATGGATTTATAGATGAAGAAGTATATGTAAATCAACCACCCGGTTTTGTTGACCCGGCATTTCCTAACCATGTCTATAGACTCACCAAAGCACTTTATGGTCTTAAACAAGCTCCTAGAGCATGGTACGGTCGACTTAGTTCCTTTCTAATTGAAAATGGATTCATAAGGGGAAAGAATGACACAACTCTCTTCACAAAGAAGAAAAACAACTCAATTTTGATAGTACAAATTTATGTCGATGACATTATTTTTGGTTCACCTAATGCGGCACTTGTCAAGGAATTTTCTTCTCTTATGAGCAGTGAATTTGAGATGAGCATGATGGGTGAATTGAACTTCTTCTTGGGGCTACAAATCAAGCAATTGTCGGATGGCACCTTTGTGAGCCAAACCAAGTATGCCAAGGAGCTGGTAAAGAAGTTTGGAATGACTGAGAGCAAGACAAGCCCAACACCAATGGCTGCAAATGCAAATCTTGACTCGGATCCAAGCGGCACACCCGTGGACATCTCCCAATACCGAGCTATAATAGGTAGCCTCCTTTATTTAACTGCTAGTCGACCTGATATTATGTTTGCGGTATGTCTATGTGCTAGGTTTCAATCAAATCCTAAAGAAGTGCATTTGAAAGCCGTTAAACGAATTGTTAAATATATCAAAGGCACTTTAAATTTGGGATTGTGGTATGGCAAACAATCGGAATTAGATTTAATAGGATATACCGATGCCGATTTTGCCGGAGACAGAATGGATAGAAAGAGTACAAGTGGTACGTGTCAATTCCTTGGCGGATCATTTGTCTCATGGTCAAGTCGCAAACAAACCTCGGTTGCGCTTTCCACCGCGGAAGCCGAGTATGTTGCGGCCGGTAGTTGTTGCACACAAATTTTATGGATGATCCAAACTTTAACTGATTATGAAATTCGCTTCCGCAACGTACCAATTATGTGTGACAATACTAGTGCCATAATGATATCCAAAAATCCAGTTCTTCATTCTAGAACTAAGCACATAGAAATAAGGCATCATTTTATTAGGGATCATGTTGAGAAAGGTGAAGTTCAACTCATTCATATTGATACCAAAAATCAAATTGCCGATATTTTTACCAAGCCCTTAAATACTCAACAACACAATGAATTGCGGTTTAAATTAGGCATGCTTGAATTTAAGGAGTGAGCAATTTTTTTTATTGGAAGCATAGCAATCAATTAGCCTATTTTAAGACAAAAACGCCAGAGAAAAACGTCTCAAAACGTTTCTGAAACGTCAGAACGTTTATAAAATTGAGTTCAAATTCTATCTCCATGACCTAAAACGTCCAAAACATTTTACCAAACGTCCGGACGGTTCATTGTTCTTGATCTTCCAAATTTTCTTCAAATTTCAGTCATGCCAACTATTTTGAAACGTTGAAACGTTTAGTCAACCGTCTGAACGGTTGTCTGCGGACTTTCTGACTTACCAAATCCTTTAAAACGTTTGAAACGTTTTGTCAACCGTCATAACGGTTATTACTCAATATTAAATTCTCAAAATTGCAAATAAATCTGACCTAAAATACAAAACGTTTTCAACGTTTTGTAAAACGTCTCAGACGATTTACATGAAAAATCAAATTAACGAACGACATTTTTAGTCTCTAAAGTTCCAGACTAAAACGTCGTGCGACGTTTCATAAACGTCCAGGACGTTTTCGGCGCAGGACCTTCAATAAATCTGCGAATCGACGCCAATTTCTTTCTATCTTCTTAAGCCGCCTCTCCTTCTTCTTCTTCTCTTCTTCTCTTCTCCTCTCCGCCACCTTACCTCTTCATCTCCATTACCACCTCCACAAGCCTCCAAATCACTTCTTTTAAAGTGATTTCTCCTCTCCTCTCAACTCTCCTTCCATTTCTCCTTTCAAAACCAAGTCTTTCTCCCTCCTTTTCTCTCTCCACCAAAACCCTACATCTCGCCACCTTTTCAATTCCGGCAATCCGACCGTTCAACCAACGATCCGTCTTCATCATTGCACTTCTAGAGTCGTTCTCTTCACGGATTTGAGCTTCAATCTTCAATCGGTAACTTTTCATTTCTCTCTCAAATCAATGGCTCCAAAACCGGCTAAACTTAATGCCATTAGAAATAAAAGAGCCCGACACGACGCGGGTCAGACAAGTAGAACAGAAATTGCACAAGATTTCACCATCTCTCGATCCAACACCTACCTCTTTAAGAATCCAATTGCTCACACCAATTTTCTGGGTCAATTTTCAAATCGGAAGTTATCCAATTGTTACTACTTTAACAAAGCCACGATTACCTTTAGATATCCCGAGGATGACAAAATTATCGGGTATATTAATCATTGGCCTTGGGAATCTTTGTTAACTTGTGATGAACCATATAGTGAGCTAATTACCAAAACTTTCTACTCAAACCTCACATTTACCGACGAACCCTTTTTTGTCAAATCCTATGTATGCGGGCAAGAAATTATTCTATCTCTGGAAAATGTGGCCAATTGGCTTGGTTTATCAAATGAAGGTGAAGAAACCTACCTTCTTACGAATTGGACCGAACATGCTCTTGAACCCGCCGATCATTACAAAACTTGGTTTGATCGCCGTAACCACGGTGGTGCACCCCTCTATGCTTCACCTCTTCCATCTTTACATCGTTTGGTCTTCCTACTAGTTAACAACATTCTAGTACCCAAAGCAACGATAAAATCAAACATCGAGTGGGGTCCAATGTACTACATGCGACATCTCATTTCCATGGATGCAAAACGGTTCAACATTCCATACATAATTCTCCGACACATGATTGTTTGCTACACAAGCTCCGTTGCCACTCTACCTTTCGCTCATGTAATTCATCGTCTCATTCGCCAAAGTGGCATAACTGTCCCAAGTCATCTCATTGGAAATGAACCATTCCATTTGGTTGATGTTCTACCCAAACATGGGTGGATTAAAGGTCATTCGAGTTCGGGTTTGCCATTGCTTAAACCCGATGGACGGCCTATAAATGATTGGATTAATGTTCCCAATGCCTTACCAAACCAATATTGGGATCCATATGAAGAAGAACCGCCTGTACAAAATGAACCACCACCGGTACCCCCAATGGCCCAAGGTGACATTCCTCAAGGGGTGGAAAATCAATTGGGTTGGATTATTCAACACATGCAAGAATACCAATTACACAATACCAATGAATTTACCGCGATTAAGAATGATCTTAAAGTCTTGAAGGAAGATTCGCGCAAAATCCGAAACCGAGGTCTCAAAAATGCCAAAGCTATTCATGATATTGATATCACTACCTCCGAACTTGCTCGGCGCTTTGTGCAACAATACGGTGCGTCTAGTGGTGCGACCTCGAGTGCCCCTTACATTCCTTCCGAAGATGATGATGAGGAAGATGTTGAAGATGGTGGCGATGACGAAGATGAACCCTAAATTCTAAAATTTCCTTACTATTTTCACATTACAATTCCCTAAATGGTTGATCACTTGAATTTTTTTTTATCTTGCATGAATTAATTCTCCTTTGCTTAGGATATTTATGCTATTATTATAACTCTTTGATTTATGGTATCGATATGAATGCTTAAATTATGGTTGCATGATTAGTTATAAATTTGCTATATTACATTCATATGTTATTTGTGATGCCATCCATACCTCTTAAATTTTATTAATCATCTATTATCAAATTGAGGGGGAGTGCATATTTTGAGGGGGAGCACTATTGCTTGTGCTATTTGATGTTATTTTGTCTCCCTTTCGTCGATTTCCAAAAAGGGGGAGAAAATGCAAGACATGCAAAACCGATTAATTGGGAAATTAAAATTTGAAAAAAAAATCAATTTATGCACTTACTTGCGTTGTATGTTTTGCAAATCGTCAAAAGGGGGAGATTGTTGTTTCAAGCAATCCTTTTTAGTCTATTTGACTAATTTGCAAAACATACAATTATTGAATTTTACAATTTTCTCTATGTTTTAGAAAGAATGCAGGTTTAAGACAATTGGAATTGCAATTTATAAAGCGCTTGAACTGAAGAAACATCAAGTTATTTATCAAGAATACAAATTGTAAATTTATAATTGGTAAAGTAGCTTTGATGTTGAAACACAGGGATAAAACGTTGGAACGATTTACCAAACGTTCCAGACGTTTTTCTATGTGGAAAATCTGGAGATTAAGTCGATTAAAAGCTTGAAAAATGTCCTCAAACGTCCCAGACGATTTGCCAATCGTCTGGACGATTTAATTAAATTCTTACACTTCAAAATAACTTTTTCAATCGATAAATCTCCAGAGGAAAACGTTCTGGGACGTTTTATAATCGTCTGGGACGTTTTATGATATCTCACAGAAATTTGAATTTTGACCTAATTTGAGTTAAAACGTTTTCAACGTTTTACAAAACGTTGGAACGTTTTATGACAGAATACTCGTTTGAAAGCTGCCACTATAAATAGAACCTTAGGGTTCTCCTCAAATTAACTCAGCCGACCCTAATCCTTTTAAAAACCTATTTTTCTGTGAGAAAAAGTTCCTCCATTGTTGTGAGAACAAGAAATTCAATATCCCTCAACACAATCTCAAATCCACTTCACTAATCTTGAGTTAGATTAGATTAGAGTGTTTACCTGAGTGTTTCTCTTGAAACTTCAAACTTAGAGACTTCGTTCTCGACTCTAGTTGGCCGTGTGACTTCCCATTGGTTGTAAGGGCTCACCGGTTCACAAGTTGTAACCTTTCTCTTTTGAGTAATAGAAAGGCGCACCGAGAAGCGGTTGCGACGCCCCGGAGACGTAGGCATTTTAAGCCGAACTCCGTTATCACTCCTTGTGTCAAATTTCTCTAAACTCTTTTACTTTATTTTATTTGCAATTATTCATTTATTTCGAATTTAGTGGTACTATAAGGGACAACATCTATAACGTTCAGGGGACGTTATAGACCATCACGGCCCGATTAACGAAATCAAATTAACCAACTAATTACGTTGGTTCTGGACGTTACAGAGAACAACGGCCAGTGCCCAGCGGAAATAAAAAAGGATAGAGGAGAACGGCCTGCTCCAATTGACTTATTTACAAGCTAATTTGAATTGTATCCATCCGTAAGTGCTAATTTTGTGATTTTTTTGTCTTGCAGCAAATTCAAGACAAAGCTTCTTATTTCTATCTTGCAACAAATTCAAGACAAGCTTATTGTTCTCCACTCTGCCATAGCTTGCTAAAGTTGTTAATATCCTTATTTACATCACCAATGGAAACTTGCGATATCCCATTGCACTCTTTATATTTAAAATTAGCAAATTGGAGCAGGCCGTTCTCCTCTATCACGGCCACTTTTAACTTTTTTTATTTCCGCTAGGCACTGGCTGTTGTTCTCTGTAACGTCCAGAACCAACGTAATTAGTTGATTAATTTGATTTCGTTAATCAGACCGTGATAGTCTATAACGTCTATGAACCATGACGTTTTTCCTACATTTCACGATATGCTTCCTCATTATCGATATTTTTTTAATTATTTTTCTATTAATAAAAATTCGGCTTTTTATTGTTTGCAAATTTTTCTGGGTCCATCAATACCTGTGTAAAGACTAAAAAGAGTCGTATTTAGCATTTACTGACGTCAGGGGGGTTTCTATAAAAGAACCGCTAATGATAAAGTGATAATGAACCCGTTAAAAGTTAAAAAGATATAATTTATAGAAGTTCCCGGGTGTTTATCAAAATTATCATAGGGAGAAAGAAAGGCTTACCATAAAGTATCACAAATTTTGAGTTTAAATGCAGACCGTTTGATCAGAATTTGGGCCAATTCGGTATTTTAATTCCGTGCCATAGAAGATCGAACGGTCCAGATCCAAACACAATATTTGGGTTACTTTTAAGGGATCCGAACTCGAAAGAAAGAGAGATCCTCCCACGTCTGTGAATTCACGTCTGTCCACTATTTATCTCTCTTTCTAACCCGCGATTTTCTCTCTCTGTCATTCCCTTTTCTCTCTCTTCTTCCCAGCACCGAGCAAAAATCAACTATTAGATCGCCATCTCTTTTTCTTCCGATTGTGTTTTGGTATATTGATTCGCCCCTCCCACGATGAATCCGGAGTAGTAAGTTCCCGAGTTTCTCTGTGGTTTGGAGCTGTAATAATAATTAGTTGTAATTTCAGTATTGAGGATTTCGTTGATCAATTCGTGCTTAGATCTTGAAGATCTAGCGAATCGTAGCCTTCAAGCTAGAATTAGGTTTGCAATTTGTTGGAATTAGGAATCTGCCAGATATTAGGTCCGAGCTGGAATTGAAACCTAGGTCAAAATTTAGTTTATATTTAAATCGAGAAAGCATGAGTCTCTCTCAATTTGTTTCTTGAGGAAAGTCTTTCAAATTTTGGGTTACAATCTAGTAAAGAAAGGTTTGTTTGTTTTTACTTGTAGATCTATTTATTTGTTTACCCACTGAGTTGTTAAATCATTAAATCTGTGATGTCAACTGGAAGTACGGTTAGATATTACTTTTCAAATAACCCAATTTGGGATTACAGTTACGCCACATTGAACTTATTGTCTCTTTTTTTTTTTATTGATATATTTATCAATTTACTTTGTGTTGAAATTTGCTTTAGCAATTATGCATTCAAGCATTTGCTCATTTGGTTAAGATTTGCTTATTGTGAAATGGACCCAATTTTGCTGTTGTAGCACTGTTTGGCTAAGAGATTATAATCATAAGTCCTTGTTATTATTTGTTTATTTATATTGTTATAACTATTTTTCTGTTAGTTTACTAATTTATATCTATGGTATTGCTTTAGTGATTATCTATTCAAGCTTTTGCTCATTGGTGATTCTGGTGTTGGTAAATCATGCCTTCTTCTCAGATTTGCGGTAATTTCATTTTCCGAACTAATATCTGTTCTGTTCTTAGGCTGGCTTCCAGTTCAGTTAATATAAACCTATGTATTTGTTTAATTATTTAATAATTAGAGCTTTATCTGTTTTTTTATGCGTAGGATGACTCATACTTGGAGAGCTACATAAGCACCATTGGAGTTGATTTTGTAAGTATTTTTTGTTGTTACTGCTTTTATTATGTTTGGAAATTTATATTTTTAATATCAAGAAGTAATGTATTGTTGGATTTTGATTTCAGAATGCTACCTTAAATTACCAATCTACCCTTTCTTGTCAAACACATCTCTTATTATATCATTTTGATAATATGCAGAAAATACGCACTGTAGAGCAGGATGGGAAGTCCATTAAGCTTCAAATAGTGAGTCCATTTCATCTACCAACTTTTTATGTTCATAAATACTTAAATAAAGTGCTTTTTTAGCTGTGCAAAAAGATGATATTAATTTATGCTTAGCTAAAGTTTAGTTATTTGCCTATTTATATGCAGTGGGATACAGCTGGACAAGAGCGTTTCAGAACAATAACCAGCAGTTACTACAGGGGTGCTCACGGTATCATTGTAAGATTCATCTTTCACTTATGTTGTCATTTCATTCCACTTTTTACTTGTGTTTGTATTTTTTTTATTTACAAGAACGATGCTGATATAGGTGGTATTTATTTGGTTATACACAGGTGGTATATGATGTGACAGATCAAGAGAGCTTTAACAATGTGAAGCAGTGGCTGAATGAGATAGACCGATATGCCAGTGAGAATGTTAACAAGCTTCTTGTTGGTAACAAGTGTGATCTTACAGACAAAAAGGTTGTTTCCTATGAGACCGGCAAGGTACATCTCTTCACCCTTTGATATTAGTGATAGCATTATGTTTATAAAATTGTAAGAAAATAAGTCATCTCACATAGCCTCTCTCTACTCTCCCGTTTTTCCCACAAAATGGGAGGAAAATGTGACTTGTTTATTTCAATCAATAGTACTAAGTAGATGTTGATAATTGATAATTTGTAGGCATTTGCGGACGAGTTGGGGATACCATTCATGGAAACTAGTGCTAAGAATGCAACCAATGTTGAGCAAGCTTTCATGGCTATGGCTGCTTCAATTAAGAATCGGTTTGTACTAACAGACCCAAAGTTCCTTTCTTTTTGTGTGTTTGTGTGCGCGCATGTGTGTAAACAGCCTGATTTAGGAAGTTGGACTTGCATAAATCAGGTTTTAAGCGTTGCCGCAAAACTAAAGCAAAGAAAAATAAATCTAACCATCTGAAGTTTTATGAATATTGAATTACAGGATGGCAAGTCAACCTGCAATGGGAGGTGCGAGGCCACCTACAGTTCAAATCCGGGGCCAGCCTGTCAATCAGAAAAGCGGCTGCTGCTCTACTTAATTGTTTAATACCATGGACAAGAAAGGAATACTTTTCCTTCAGACAAAATGGCATGTAACTATTGATGCTGATCTACCCTTGACATTTTGGAAGGATACTTTCTTATATAAATTTATATTGTTGTTTAGGTGATTCAAGCTATGTTTTATTTCTCTTTTTTTGTAATGTTTTGGTGTTAACTGTTAAGATTGGTGGAAACAGGTTTGAAAATATTAGTTCGTTGTTTGTAAGTGTTAATTTCTCGTCATATTTCTTCTTATATGATTGATATATTGATGGTATACTTGTTTGTGAATAGGTTAGGGATTTACTTATCATCGCGGAACAAATTTATAGTTTTATAAAGATGCCTTCTTGTACTACGAATGGAAATTTTAAGAATTATTTCCGTCCATAGAGCGTCTACTTCAAAGAATTTTGACAGCGCTGTTTTGGTTTTGAACAGCACATTAGTGCGGTCAATATCTTTATCCAATTATATAGATGTTAAAATGCATAATAACAACCAAATTGATAGGTGCAATGTTCTATAAGCAACATAACCTATACTGTTAAGCCTTAATTGGTATCACTTGCAAGGCAACATGGGAAAGAATTGACTATAGCACGTTTGTAAACGCCAATAGGAAAAGATAATGCGTATTAATTACATATGTTATTATGCCCAAAAAGTACTTTACAAAATCAGCTCCAGCTTTAAGCCCTTTTTAGCCTATAATTTATCTCTTTATTACAACTGTTATTAGGCTCGGAGCTTTTTACAACATCGGCTCCAGCTTAAAGCCGATTTAGCCTATGATATATCTTTTAATTTTTCTAAGCTTTTTAAATGAGACTTCAACCATTCATACTCATACTGCATCCTCTCCATCTGAGATCCAACCATTCTCATCTCTTCTTTGAGATAAGTTAATCTCCTTTCCATATAATTTGCGCTCTCTTTGGTGTAGCTTTCAGTGTTGCCAACGTAACTTCCAGCATTGATCACATGTACATTTGGTGATCTTGTTAGTAGTATAATGATTGATACCTAAAATTTAACATTTTATTAGCAAACCAAATAAATGTACAAGGTATAATACCATGCTATAATATTGTAAGTAGCTTAAGTTGACAGATTACCTGCATTAGTAAAATAAATACCACAAAACCTGCAAGTAGAACTGCACCAAAACGACTTGTTTTTGTAAGAGCAACAAGCGATGCCCATATTTCACTTAGAATGGCAACAACCATTGGTGACGAAGAAGATGAATCCCGCAAATTATCTTGAAGTTGATTGTCAGCACATTCAATAAGTTTCAAATCGGGTGCAATCAGGGGTTCATTTGCAGTTTCTTTCGTAATTTCCAGAGGTTCCTCTCTCTTTGAGGAGCTCTCTGGTTGCTCAGTGTCTATGGAAGCTCCAGGTGTACTCTGATCAGGAGTAATAGAAAGTGCTGCAATATATTCCTCTCGTAATTTAATGCCCGGGTGTAAACAACTGACATAATTGAGTAGAACTAGGGTGTTCTTAAGCTCACCATTCATTTGGTGAGCTTAACTCTAAACATATCGGAATGACTTCAAATACCGAATCCAAATCATTGTAACCGATCTACTTCAAGTGATGCATTTACACATCAAATTTACAAAATTTTTGAATTAATTTAGTATGAAGTTGAGCGTTAAAAAAAAAGATTCATAATTTAATTTCAATATGTTCACTTTTCATTGTTTTTTTACCACTTGACTTTATACTAAATTAATTTGAAAATATATAAATTCAACATGTAAATGCATCACTCGTGAAATAGATCGGTTTCTATGTTTGGATTCGTCATTTGAAGTCAATCTGATAGGTCTTGGAGATAAGATCACCAAAGGGCTTGGTGAGCTTAAGAACACCCTAGTTCTACCCGACATAATTTACAAGAAAAACAATTACAATACAACTCACCTTTCTGTTCAGCATTTGCTTTCTTATTCAATGCTTCCTTTGCCTAGAAGAAGAGAAAAAACCCATAACATATAAATAAGTGTCAGATTCTTATCTAATCGGAAATAATAAAGGAAGGAATCACAAGCAGGTACTGGCCACAACTGATATGGTACCGATGCCTGGTAAACATCAAAAGGTAGGAAGGTGTACTTACATGCTTGATCCAAAGAGAGAAGACTTCTTGGCATTCGTCCTTTGTTGCCTGCTCTATTTTCCCTACAAGATTTATATTATCTTGATTTTTAGACATGAATTTCCATTATCTACAGAAATGGAAAGGATCATAGGGAATAAGATGTACCTCTAAAAATAGTTCTCTTAGAAAAAGAATTATATATAAAAACCCTCAATTTGCAGCTGTTTCTTTCACTTGAGTCTTGTTCCACATCCCACCTCCCCTTCATGCAAAGATCAATTTTTTTTATTATATTCTATTGCTGTGACATTCTATATAAAATGTATAGGTAAGTACAGAGACTGACTTCAACAGTGAAATAATCCCCAAAAGGCGCATCACTGACGGTCTGAGATGTCTCCACTACTATGTGGCTGTAACCAAAAGATAAAATGAAATCAACATAAAAGTTAGAAAAAGGTATAAACACATGATACACACTTATGAATTCTTTAACTGCTGAAAAATATTCTCATGATGCAAAATGCGTACTTGTTTCGATACACGCGAAGCTTTTGCACCTCTTTGGGGCTGCCAAATTTTGCACCTTGTAAATCAGAACTTAAAAAGTCATATTAATTATGTAATTTTCCAATATATATGAATAAAGTGCATAAAGTAGGTTCTTTCATACCCATAAATATTTTGATTGGGTGAAGGAATGAGAGATTACGCACATGCCCACTTTGCTCATGCTTAGTCCATGGAGATATTTGAAATTCTGGAGGAAACAACAGTTAATTTTGACAGCTAACTTTTTGTGCTGTCTATATAAATGATACAAATTTCATAAACTGTAAAATAAACCATATACACTTGTCACATACAAAAACCAAAATACTTACCCTTGTCACCACATTTTTTGTGAAAATCCTCTCGAAAACCAGCAGAATCATCAGAAAAAAACAGCTTAAAGATCTCTTCTACTCCAGCCTACAGATATTTCATCAGTATACGTTAAAGGATATGAAAATGGGGGATAAACCAAACATATTAAAAAGTAAAAACACATGACAGTTCCTCTCACTTGAAATGTTGCCTCAGCAATCATTGTATAGCAGTCAGGCACTGCACAAAATAAAAACAATAAAATGACCATAAGCATAGTTTCTAAAAACAAAATCTTCTACTAATAATCATAAGACAATAAAAATATTGAAGACCAACCGGTAGGAGCATCAGCATCCTCAATTTCCCAAAAACTATTTGCAGCAACTACACTTGCATCATTCCCATTTTCCAGTGATTCAGGAGAATTAGGTGTTTTCAAAACGTTAATCTCGTCACTAGAAGAACTAGTACTCATCAAACCATTAGGAAGTGATTTAGACACCGATCCGTCGATTTCTATGTTCCTGCACAGATGCTTCAGGGTAAGATAAATAATAATAAACAAAAAAAAGAAGTGGGCAGAGATTATAAATCTGGTATCGAGTACAGTGAACCCTCATCAGGGCCATTATTAGTGCAAGGATTCTCATTAAAAAATTATAACATATATATAACTAACTGGTCAGATGAGGGTTCATCTTCTTCTTTAGAGTCTTTATTTATTGGTATGCTTTCTTCAGTGCTGCTACTTGACTTTGAATCCTGCCGGTCAAGGAAAGCCTTTGCATGAGGATTGGTTTGGGCCCACGCATCAGTGATCAGCCGGTAAGCCTCATCTCGTGACAAGAATGATCCGAAGAAATGCTGTCATTTTATTTTTCACAATTAAGCTTTGCTATCAGCAAATTCAGCAATAGAAATGGAGGAACTTCAAAGAAAGAGATGAGAAAAAAAATTACCTTTTTACCTCCAGCAGCTATCTCTATTGCATTCGGAAATATCGCGGCTGTTTTTGCTTTACGAATAGCAGTGATTTCATTCAAAGGAATTATTTTCTGCATCACATAAAATCCATTATGGGTAAACAAGAAATTGCTTTCTACAATTCTAATATGGATGCTGATGTCAAAATACCCAAATATTTCTGTTAATGGTGTAACACATTGATTTTTGAAATCATAGAATATATTAACATCTCAATTATTTCCTTAAATAATCAATTATCTTCTATAAAAAGTCTTGTTTTCCTTAACATCTTGATCCAACCAACAACAGAAAACAAAACCTATGTAATTTTTTCTCAACTAGTGAATTTATCAAATTTCCAACTAGTTAACAAAATATGAACGCATTCAAATGTATCTCTCTTACATATTATTTTTTTGCTTAAGCACTTTAACATATTGAACGAAAATAACCAGTATAATGGAATAGCTTAAATTATTAGGAAATAGATACTGGGATAATTTCATCCGTAAATTAAAAAAAAAAAAATTTGTGTGAATATCACCTTCAATATTTCAGACTCAACATCAGATGGCTATTTCACAAAAAGATGGCATAGTAATACAAATTTGTATTGCCCAATTTCTGTAATAGATGCTACTAATTCAACTGGTCTCAACTGTATATCTCTTGTTTTGTGAGGCTAAAAGTACCTTTGTCTCAAAACCAAAAATGTTGGAGTAGAAACAGACATGACGAAGAAACAAATACAAGTACCCCTGCATCATATATTTTTGTTAAACTTACACAATATCAATAAAAAAAGGAGATCAATTTTAATAAATAAGCAGATACATTTTTAGAAAAAATTTAGAACGACCTGGAGAAGAATGCTTTCCTGAAGAGCGCAAATAAAATCGTGCAGAAGAACCTATAACCATAACCATTGCAGAATGGCCGTACATTTAAACAAACAATACAAAATGAAGAAATTAATTTGAATTTAGAAGAAGAGAGATTACTAAATAGGTAGAAAAGGATTAGGACCTCGTTGGCTGGTAGTTTAAAGATAAGTCTGTACTCTTCACTATCACTCCTAGTAGCAAGTCCTTGATTCTAGAGAGAGGTATAGGGAAGTCAGTATTTTTTCAAATATTTCTAGACAGAATTGCTTCAGTGTTGTACTGATTGGTTCACATTTAAACATGAAAGTGTTTTTTTTCACAATTGCAGCGAAATCAGATTATATATTGCAAATTTGCAATTATCATTCATAATTCCGTATAATTACCAATATTATAGTGTGAGGAAGTAACAATGAAAGGCTCCCTAAAGACGATTGATAATTCATTTGCAATTATCATTCACAATTCCGTATAATTACCAATATTATAGTGTGAGGAAGTAACAATGAAGGCTCCCTAAAGACGATTGATAATTCATTTGCAATTATCATTCATAATTCCGTAATTCCTAAATTTTCTTTTTAGGGACTGATTAGTTATTGCAAAAAATAAAGATGATTGACTCTCTTTTGCAACAATTACGGAATGCTCCCTAAAAAGAAAAGGAAAACACTGGGAGAGAGAGAGAGAGGGAAAGAGAGGGAGTACAAAGAAATCGAGGTCTCTCCGATCGGGAGAGGGATTGCCAGCAGAGGGTACAGAGGATGGCGCATCCGACGAAGCATTGCAAGGGTCAGGCTTCGCCGGCGACGATGGCCGTGGTTCCTCCACCATCGACTCGGTCTTCTCCCTGCCAGGCGATGCAACCACTGCCATGACCGATCTGTGCTTGGCAGGAGAAAGAGGGAGTCGGTTTTCTCAACCGAAGAGAGGAGAGAGTTGGTGTGAACTAGTAAATGGAGGATTTGGTTGAGGAGAGAGACTTTATTTTATATATAGAATTTGTTTTAGAAACTTTTTTAAACGGCGGACCCACCAAGATTTCTTTATGTGAAACTTCATGTATCTTCTAAAATTTTAAAATAACGCGTTCCTCCCCTCAAATTTATAATATTATACTTACTTTGAGGAGGGTTAAAATGCCGATTTTTTTTAAGGCAAATTATTCTATGGACATAAGGACCTATTTGTAAAATGAGCATATTTTTGTTTTTAAAGTTCAAACAGTCGATCCGACCGTTCAACATTATCTCCATATTAAGATGTACTTGGAGATCAAATTTTACATTTTTTTGAATTTTTTACTATTTATTAAAATGGGTACAAAATTCAATGGTCTGAATTTGACTAATTTTGTAAAATACTTAATAAATAGTAAAAAAATTCAAAAAAATATAAAATTTGACTTCCAAGTACATTTTAATATGGAGATAATGTTGAACGGTCGGATCGACTGTTTGAACTTTAAAAATGAAAATATGCTCATTTTACAAATAGGTCCTTATGTCCATAGAAGCATCCCTCTTTTTTTAAATGTCCTCAAAAAATTAAAAAAATAACAAAAATATCCTTGATTTTCAAGATTTTCGAAAAATGCCCTGACCGTCTCACAGTGGAGCGGTATGCTATAATTTTTTTTGTAAAGATGTTTAGTGTGTATAGAATGAATGTTTTACATATAGACACTAATAGTAATTTGGTCTCACTGCTTTTATGATTTTTTTTCTTTTTGGATACTCATATATTTTTTAATTTTGTAAATATAATATATGACAAATAAAATATATATGTGTGAAATTAGAGCTAAATAGATATTGTATAGAACCCATGCAACAAGAAAATATCATAAAATATTGGCAATTTTCTTTTAAGCCATTTTGTGTCATCTTTCATAAATCATAAAAAATAGTAAAAAAATTCTAAAAATAGTAAAAATTGGTATTCTACAAGTTCATTATATAACCAATTTACTGAGCTACTTGAATCGAAGTTTGAAATTTATATGATAGTTTTCTTACTTACCGTTAATTTTCAGAAACTTCAATTGTAGTTTTGAGGTCCTAAACGATATTTTTTTACAATTCTAAATGCACGGGACATTTTGTAAGGTAAACCTACAGAAAGTTTTCTAAGGTGTGGTCAAATCCATATCTCCTCCTCCCAAGCTTTTCAAAAAGTGGTTGAACACTGCAAACGGAGTTTCCTACAGAAAGTTATTATCGGTCAAAGTTCGGCCAAAGTTTGGTCAAAGTTAGTCCCCTCTCACTTGAGGCGTGTGTTGCTGATCAGAGTCAAAATAATGATGAATTACGTAAGATTTTGACTTAGATTTTGCATATTTATCTCGCACTTATGTTTAATTAATTAGAGAAAAGGCTACTGTCATCATTTTTTATGGTTTATCGTAGAAAACATGTTTTGGAACTATTTCACATCAAATGAAGCAAGAATCAAGTCAATCGGATAAGCGACGCTCATCGACTAAATCTCTGTTACGGACCGCACTGACGGATACAGACCTAGCCGGATATAGACCAGGAGATAGCGCGATACGCATTAAACCCCTCAGTGACATGGTATGGATACGGACCGTACTAGCCGGTACGGTCCGTAACCAAGGCGCCATTTGGGAAATAACTGCTCCAGCTGTATCCAGATCAGATTTCTTGGCCTTCACTCATCTTCAAACGTCCCCTCACTCCTATATAAGCAGTCTGGACAGAAAAAGAAGATATCTTTGTAATTTTGGTTAAATTTGATTAAGTGAGAAAGAGAGGAGTGTTGTAACCATGCCGTTCTACGACTAAGTTCTTTTCTTAGGGACTAGGCAGTAAACCTTGTTACTCATGATGCTTTGATATATATATTTTCTATTGATTATGGTTTATTGTTGTTGATTGAAATGCTTTTGTGATTTATTCTCCCTTCACCTGATTTCGATGATCTAGTTTAATCTGTTAGGGTAGTGACAGTACTTTAATGGTAAGAGAAACTATGATGGACGAGTCAGCCTCGTTGGGAGCCATTAGATTTATGTGAAGAAAACCTCAGCCGGGAAATCATAAATCGGAACAACAAAAAGCGAACCAAGTTCTGTCATTTGCGTAAGTAACTCGTAGTGTCCTATGTAGTAACTTGTGTATTTTAGAGATCTGTCATTTGCGTAAGTAACTCGCAGTGTCATATGTAGTATCTCGATGGAAGTCCCGTCATTTGTGTAAATAACTCGCAGTGTCCTATGTAGTGTCTTCCATAAACAACAATAGGAAATAAGACCCGACAGAAATAAAATATCAAAGAGGATTGAGTAGCAATGGTGTGCCGAAATCCTAAGAATTCTCATCTCTATCTTTATTTTAATTACTTTTAATTATTGCCAAATTTACATTGATCACAACTTCAGCTCTCAAATTTTCAGATTTTGTCAAGCCTTTTGAAAGATTGTGATTTGATCGCTCAAGACTATAAACCAATATTCTCTGTGGATCGATAGGATTGTGCGCTTGCGATCCGAACCAATAGCATTTCCAAGTTTATAAATTTAAAAGATAACATCACTCACTTTTGGGTGATCAGTTGCCGCACAGGGACCGCCATCCACCTCCTAGGTTGGATCTCTCCGGTCGTCGCCCTCGTCCTCGTTGTTAGGGTTTTTATGTTTTTTAGTTTGATGGATTTCTAGTATTTTATGTTTGGATTATTATATTTCATGTTTGAACTGTTATGTTTCATGTTGTAGACTTACTATTTTAGATTATCTAGTTTTGTTGTTTATGTAGTCGAAAAAACTAGTTTATAACATTAACAAAAATTATAACATATTTTAAAACGTATTATAAAGCATTAAATATAGCAATTATAAAAATATAATCGTCAACAAATAAATATATAACATATAAAACATTAAAACAAATAAATATATACCACATTATTAAACATTAAAACAAATAAATATATACCACATTATAAAACAATAAAACAAATAAATATATACCATATTATAAAATATTAAAACAAATAAATACATAATATTATTGTTATTCTACTGTTTAATAGCAGACTGCCCCGGAAGGTGAAATGAATAAGTATGATTTTTTAATAGCACATCTCCCCCCGGAGACTCGGGTCGGGTCCCTCTAAAAAAGCTGGCCCCCGGAGACTCGGGTCGGGTCCCCTTTTAAAAAAATAAAGAAAATAAGCGGACCGCCTCACTGGGAGGCGGTCTGGTATGGATAGTGGACCGTCCCACAGTAGAGCGGTCATTATATTTTTAATAAAAGTTTGGAATTGAGGGCATATTTAATATTTTTGTTTTTTTTGGGTATTAATAAAAATGTCGGTTTTTCTTAGTGGTACTTGCACAGTGGAGCTTGTCTTGTCTCTATTCTCCATATCGGACACGTAGCTCTATTCTCAATTAAAACCGGCTTACTGATCATTAAAAATAGAAAAAAAGAAAAAAAAAAGGTACAACTGAGGCGTGCAGTAGGGGTAAACATCTTAACAGAGCAGTTCTAGCTTTATGCAGCGCATAAACCACATGAACCCTAATCTGCTCTGTTAGAATCTTTACCTGCAGGGGTAAAGTGTTGGCGAACAGCAGCGAGCCAGCGACTTGCCGACTTCTTCGCTAACAAACAGAAAAAATAAATCTCTAATAGCTTCTCTATTTATGAATTATGATATACAATTGTTAGTATTTTCATATCATAAGTCTCAGTGAATTATATTAATTAGTGGTTGGTCCCATGTGCGCGTTTTTTTTTTTTTCAAAGTCGTAATGTGTGCAACCGAAATTTTACAAATAAAAATATTTTATTAAGAAAAAAAATGATATCATGACTGGTAGAAAAGAGAAAATGTAATTTACCGTATTATATAGATTGTGTCTTCTTTCTTCTATATCTAGATTTAAGAAAACAAATACATTTCATTTGGTAATCAAAGAATTTAATAAACACGATTTTAGAGTTTAGACAGAACCAATTGAATGGTCCACCTATTGAATTAAAATTTTCATATCTTATTATGATATAATGTATAATGGCCGTTTCATTCAGACCATTAAAATGCACACTGTAAATTATAAAGCAGTAAATATCATATTTTAGTTACATTGCAAATTAAAATTTACTCATTGACAGGTAAATAGTCGTCTTTTATTAATGGAACCTAATTTCTTTAACCGTGAGAACTGGTCGTATATTTAGAATTCAAATAAAAAAATATTTGTGAATATTAAATAATTGGTTAGCTTGATTTTCAATCTTTATTAAAAAAATGATGTTATTCATTATAATCTCTCTGCATTCATTATATTGTTATCCAAATTTCATATCCGAATTTTTTTTATTTAACATCTCTTTAAAAAAAAAATAGATAACTATTGTTTTTGAAAATTTTCATATTTACCAATTACTAGGTTCGTAGATTTAAACTGCGGACCCAGCAGGTTAGTACCGCAATTCAAAATCGCAGACTTAAATTAATGCACTCTAGTGCCATGTTAAATGTACTGTTGGGTCTGCAACTCTAAACTACAGTACCAATCTGCTGTGTTTGCAGTTTAAATATACGGACCTGATAAATATGAAACAATTCAAAACAGTGGTTATTTGAGTTATTTTTTTCAAAAGAGGGTAGGTTTAAAATTTTCGTTTTCATACAGGTGATAGGCACTCAAAAGCAAAGCGAGAAGTAAATAATAATGTTTTGCACGTGACCGTGCGTGCATGTGACTTCATTATATCAACCAGCAGTAGATGTTGCTGTTACAACAATTAATTCGAGTAGTAGTTGCGTCTTCATGATGCGTTGAACACTCAATTTTTGGTACATTTTAGACGGCGTTGTTGTGATTTCTAAAAAGTTTGTTGTTTAGTTAAAGTGGACCTCACAATAAGCAGAAATTTTTTTATTGGTAGTAATTAATTGAGAAGAAGAAAGACAAATGGTAAGATTACAGTAATATTTATATTAGTAGTATGATCGGTAGAAATTCTACCGATCTAAACCAGTTTGTTTCTTTTTTTTTAAATTTTTTTTATAAAAATAGATAAAGTATCTTAAAATTTAGATATATCAAAACATTTTATCTATTTTTTTGAAAAACTTTTCATATTTTACTAGAAATCAAATATAAGAATTCTCTCCATCTATACATCAGATTAAAAAAAAAGTTAAAATCAGTAGAAATTCTACCGATCTTACTACCAATATAAATATTACTGTAATCTTACTATTTGTCTCTCTTCTTTTCTATTAATTACTACCAATAAAAAAATTCCCAATAAGCAGGGTATACGGGTCGGGTGAAAGTACTTTTATATACGTATTCCTTAAGATGATAAAAAAACTTTCTGTACCAATACTTGATAAATTAGGGAAAATAAAAATCTTACCTATATTTGTTTTATTGAATATGGTACAATTCGTGTAAACAAATAAAATGTGTCATTGACATCTAATTTGTGTTTTTAGTAAAATATTTTTTAAAGCGAGAGAAAGATAGAATAAATTAATAATGAATACAAACAATACTTAAGTTTTCTCAAAAAAAAAAAAAAATCTTAAAAGCACAGAATCATAAAAGACTTTCAAATTAAATATAGAGTTTTTTTTTAAGGACAGTGAGAACACTGTCAATTTCATTAACCGATAAAAAATTATTTACAAAAAATTATATGATATAACTGGACAACGAAAAAAACAGTATCATATAATGTTCCGTCCTCATATAAATACAAATACATATATATATATGAGGAGGGATTCACTTACAATAAATTTGAGTTACAACAAAGTTACAACATTTATTTTTTTCATTTTCAAAGTCCAAATCGTCGATCCAACCGTATATATATATATATATATAATTCTATTTTTAATAATTATCTATGTGACAATGGGAACGGGGCGGAGTCAGATTTTCAAACTATGGGAGTAAAAAATACATGAAGGTCAATCATATAAAATTTTTGTGTAAAAAATGGGAGTCAATTTTACCGTAACATGACATTTTTCTCTAAATTATATACAAAATCATACATAAATAAAAAAAATAAAAAAAAAGAGTCAATTGACATCCTATTGTTGCTTCTTACCTCCGCTTTTGAATGGGTATAGATTAATTTTTACCCGTATCCTTATCCATTGAGTCAACAAAAAACTTTACTTTTACCTATGCTCAACAAGCTGAATTCACATCACCCCCGGTACTGTAATATAGAATCTTTTACAATTACTTGATCTGGACCTTTCTTTTTAACTTGGCATGAATCTCAAAGCCCAATAATACTGCCCCCTCCGTCAGTCCGAATCCCAAAGCGGCTGGGAATTAATCTCAAACCGTAAAGTGAAGGAAATCTTTTACGGTACCGGGGAGGATATTTACCCCAACAAGCTAATGATTTTTTTTACTCATATCGTCTTATCAAATATGACACAAATTACGTAAACGGATAAAAGAGTATCACGTGACATACCTAGCTACAGAGCTAGTATCCTCTGCGGTACCGGACCACGTAAAATATTTCCAGTCGAATCAAAATCACTTTGAAATCTATTTAAAATCGCTTTGGTCCGAATCCGAGCAACAGTATGGCTTTATGTATTTTAAAATATATTGAACAATTCGAAATTCAAAATGCAAAAATCGTCTCATTAAAAATCTTAATTAGACATTTCTTCTACTTTACACCTGAGAAAGCGCCAGAATAAAACAGACGACTTGACTCTTGAGTCTCATTCTACGCTGATCCGGTACAAGAAAATAATAAAAATAACAATGGGTATTCAATTAATCATTATGGAATTAGAAAATATCATATGCCATGATTAAAAATGAAAGTATGGCCACTACCTTATCCTATTGTACTGGAAATAATCAACTGTTGTGTGATTCATTACGCCATCAATTATTGCATGAATAAGACAGATTGCAATCAACTGGATATTAATTAGACAAATAAAACTGCAATATTTATTTAACATATAAATGAGTTGAATTTTATACAAGGATGAATAGTTAAATAATTTTAAGAATACTATGGGATAAGAAAAACAATTTTTAATTTAGTGACAAAAATAATGTCCTCCGTGTAACATGTTGCAGATTTAAAATACAAATAAATAATTTATTGTAAATATTAAATAAGTCATTAGTAATTATATAAATTAGTTAAACAAAATTATTATTCTATTTGTAGATTTATAAAATTAAATAATTATATTAATTTGTGTTTTGTATGTATATTATTATTTTATATTTTTTTTAACTAAAACATCTAATATAATCCAAAATCTGCTACGATAATGAGTATTAATTCGCATTTAAATCCTCAAATTTTTATTATATACAGACCTGAGATCTACACGCGAAACTTGCAAAATTATAATAAATTGGTACTTAAATTATACAAGGAATCCATTAAAATCAGTGAAAAAGACGTATCAACGCTCGAGGGGAAATTCAGTTAGGTTGAGTCCAAAGTCCAACCAACCAGTCTCGTAATTTATAGGCCCAATCATCTCCAGTGCTGCTAACACTTCTACGTCTCCATTTGGCATGTATTGCCTCGTCGTCTGCGGTCTGCCGGAGCAGGTACCCCGTACCCGCAAAAACGAATTTAGTACCTATGCAATACCTGACTGATTACAATGAGATCTGAGTCGTCAGTTTAACTTGACACGAATCATAAAACGAACCCCTGTATCTACATGGCTCGGCCGGAGTATTGTATTGAGTCTAATACCTGAGAGAATACAGACTCCGTAAAAACCGGATCCATATAAATATATTGTTAATTTCGTCATATAGCACCACATCTTTACGCGAATTCACATCTAGTGCAGTACCGTAACAGGAATCTTTTACAATTGCTTGATCTGAACCGTTCTTTTTTAACTTGGCACGAATCTCAAAGCCCAATAATACTGCCCCCTCAGTCAGCCCGAATCCCAAACCGGCTGAGAGTTAATCTCAAACCGTAAATAGCTAATTGTAATAGGGAATCTTTTACGGTACCGTCGAGGATATGGATCCATCTTTTACGCTGCACGCACTAACTTTTTTTTTCGCATCTTTTCCGCATCTCAAATTTTGGGTTGATCTGGAATCGGGTTTTGGGTAAAGAACTTGGCCCAAATACGAAACCCAGAATCCGAAATATCGCGGCCCAAAATAGAAACATTTTAATTTTACCGACTTCTTTCGTCTCCTTCTAAAAGACGGATTTCTCGAAGTAAAACCTCTCTTTTCTTTTTTCTCCTTTTTAATAAAAAAAACCTTTCTTCCCTCTGTTTAGAGAGAGAAAAGGAAAGAGCAGCAGGCAGCCATGGAGATGGAGAAGCGGCAGGCGGATCTTATAGAGCAGTTCACACAGCAGGCGGAGGCCACGAGCGATCCACGTGCCCTGGCGTCTATAATTTCCGACGCCACGTGTCACCCGTCTCTCTTCGCCTTCTCTGAGATTCTCTCCGTACCTAACATCTCTAAGGTGCTCTATTTTCGAAATTAATCTCTTTTTACTTTTTTTTTTTAAGAAAAGGCTGATGGCCTATCATATTACTATCAAATTAAAAGTTACAAAATTAACCAACCTAATCTTTCCCTAAAACCCATAAAACTCCTAAATATGTAGCAATAGGGTCCCAGCACTCAACACTGCTTAATCTCTTTTTACTTAGTTTAACTATTTATTTTATTTTATTTTTCAATTTTCCTGTTCAAATGGCTTGTTGTAAGCAACTTCTTTTATCTGGATAAGTTCTGCTAGGGTTTTGGAATTATTGCCCCTTAGATCATCATATTGTCAAAATTAGGCGATGATACCAATACGCACTGGCATTTGACCCCAGTAGACTTCTCTAAGACTTCATTTGCAATTTTGGGAAACCACGAGGGTTGAGTTATAATTTACTTTTTTCTTGTATGGCAGCTAGATGGGACCCAGGTTTCTTCTTCCTTGGATTTGCTTCACTTATTTGCATATGGAACTTGGAATGATTATAGAAGTATGAGTTTATTTAGCTTTCATTATCTGAAAACTTCTATCTTTGGCTGTCTCATTTCCTACCATACCTTGTCTACTTATTCTCGATGTATGCTTATTGTTTGTGAACACTTCTCATCTTAGTTGTTGCATTAAAATTATCTTAATTTTACCATAATTTGGATGTCTCCATATTTAATGTCATGACACTTGTACTACATATTTCAAATTATGAAATAAAATTGCATATTTGCAGAAAGTGATTTTGAGGAATGAAATAAAGTTAATTTGAGATTATATTGAATTATTAGGTAGTGCTGGCCATCTTCCTTTGCTTTTACCTAATCAGGCGAAGAAGTTGAAGCAACTAAGTGTGCTTACTCTAGCTGAGACTAATAAGGTAATATGTTTGGGAAACTTTTCAAATGCTTCCCTTGTTTTCAGCATCCGCAAAGAGCACCTACAATTTATGGTATTTGCAAAAGCAATGATGACCAGCATGTGAACGATTTGTGCTTGTTTTAAGTGCAGTGTGCTTATTTTATAGTTTGCAGGACTCCCAAAATGATATTCACGTCTAAATATTATACTAACTTATTTTCATCTAGTTCTGTTCATTTTTCTAAAAGCTTACTCCGATCAGTTCTTCTGAAAGAAAAATGAAACAAACAAATTTTAGTAAAAGGAATATTCCATTAATTGTTTCCCTTTTCCATTCAAACTAGTGCTTGATGAAAATAGAAAAGATTGCGATCGCACTCTGCAAAAGTGAAATATCTAAAAGTCGTGCTACTCAATTTTGAGTTCACAACTTAAAAGTTGTAATGAGATTTGAAATATTTATTATGTGTTTTTGGCTTGGGTTAGGTATTGCCTTATGACAAGCTGATGGAAGAATTGGACGTGTCTAATGTAAGGGAACTTGAAGATTTTCTAATAAACGAGTGCATGTATTCTGTGAGTTCTTTTTACCTTTTGTTCGTGTATAACAAAATTCACTCATCAGTAAATTTATCATTCCTCTAGGACAAGCTTTCTACACCCTTGAATTTGGAAGTTCCTCCTGAAGCAAGAATGAACTGCTACCATTTTTGTGTGTATATACATTACTCTTTGTTTTTGGCGAGCATTTAAGTTAATTAAGTTTTGATGTAGGGAATTGTGAGGGGAAAACTAGATCAGTTGAGGAGATGCTTTGAGGTCTATTCTTTGTTTTTTTTATATCCTGTCATCTCATGCTATTAATATGAATATGATAGTGAAATTTCCAGCACCCTCTTTCTATCTGTATTCCTCATTTGGTTATTTTAGGTTCAATTTGCGGCTGGAAGGGACATCAGGCCTGAGCAGCTCAATAGCATGATACAAGCACTCTCAAGTTGGTAATCTCTTTTTCTTACCTGTTTTAAATTACCCTTATAAAAGTATTTTTCTTTCTGGCCATTCTTCTTGTATACCCTTTTTAAAACATTAGAGGCGTGCCCAATACAGTCAAGAGGGTAAGGTGAATTAATTTGCACAATAGTTAAAAATTGCCTGAGGCACTAGGCTCACTAAAAAGCAGTGCATGTGTGCATAACAATAAATTTTTTTATAGGATTTAACCAAAACATTATATATTGCATAAGATGGATTCTAATTGATACTAAAAGAATATTAGTACTGTAAGTGAAGCATACTTTAATCCTCTGGAAAATTGCTATTAGAAAAATAAGTAGTGACAGACACTATTCTTTTCCAACCAAATGAAATCAAAGTTGGCTTTTCTGTGCCACAATTATGTTGGAGTTGCATGCAGCTTATTACTTTGAACCTCCTAATAACTTGAAATATTATTGTTTGGATTTAATATAGAAGAACAAGAGAATAGTCTGAAAAAAAAAATGAAGTATCATATTTTACCAGGAAAAGATAAATTGCCTGTTTTCTTTTTGTAATTTTTTCTTTATAAAGAAAAATGTATATGTTAATATTAAGTATAGAACATGTCATATCCAGAAGAAAATACATATTATGTATAGGAACATGTTACATCCTAAAGATCCAAAAATTGTGTATTTTTATGATGTAAAATGCTTGCATCTGTATCCATGCAGCATAGCTTTATACTCGTATTATTCTAGAAAATGTGCAAATAAACACTCTCTCTTCATCCCTCTACTTCATCCATGTGATTAGGTTTATTAGTCCAAATTTCAACTAACCTCCTGAGACAAGCCCCTAAAAGACCTCAAATAAGCAAAGATCATGTATGACATGCGCACACACAGAGCAAAAAGGCAAAAATGAGACAAACAAAAAAGCAAAAAAATCAAATACTCTAGCCTGTACATGATCCATACTTATAATTCTTACCATTTCTTTATATTTCGGTAGGTTGACTACATCAGATCACATGTTACAGTCGATTCAAGAGAAGATAAAGTGGGCGGATACGATGTCTGAGGCAAGCAGGAAACACAAAAAGGAGGTTGAGGACAGAGTGGAAGAGGTCAAGAAGACTTTGAAGGTAATTAAAACTAACTGTTGGAATGCAAATCTCTTTTATTTTTAAAATACTATTATATTCTTGACAATAAATAAAGCGTCTAGTATTGGGATTAAAGTGGTAGAAGCGCTTAGACTATTAGCCTATTTTGGATGGTGAGAAGTTCAAAGATAAACATATATTTAAAAATATGTAGGCTGACATGGAAATAAGAGGTGGTGGGCCCGAAGATTTCATGACGGAGTCTGGGGGAGGTTCTGGATTAGGATCTCTCATGGATCTTGAAGAAGATCGTGTCCGCCCCAAGAGGTATAGGTAACCACCATCCCTCTAATTTATTATTCCTTAATTTTATAGGATTGTGTGTCATTATGAAAAATTTCACAAATGGTCCTTAACTATCATTTTTAATCACCATCTCTTTAATATATTGTTCCCTAATTTATGTGATTGTGTATTAATTATGTGCAATTGCAATAATGGCCCTTAAAGTATCATTTTGTTTTTTTAAGTACCAAAGTTCCTGTTTGCTCCACAAAGTTGTAAATATTTACCAAGTTGGTCCTACCATTGACATTAATTTGAATAATGAACAAAAACCACATCATTGTGGCATTCATCTGTTGATCTTTTATGATGTGGATGCTAAAATGGATGAAAATTTTGAATATACAATGATGTCTTTGTAAGAGTCAGCATTTTCCTCATTAAAAAAATAACATGGAAATTGATGTCAGCATGCACATGACCTTAGAACCACATCATCTACCCATTTTATTATCATTTTAACCGTGGGTCTAATTGGGTACACACTGAAAACTTTCAGAGCTAATATGAAAATTCTGAAATTTTAAGGTCCAAAATGGGGAGGGTGTGATTCTAAGGACCATATTTAAAATTGACTCTTAATTTAGTTTAATATACTTCATCCTTTTTTTTCTACATGATTTTTTTCAAACCACCTAATATTAATTTTGCAGGTAATTATCCCTGGTGCCCTACCTCTACTTCTGTTTTCAGTTTTCCAACTTTGGACAATCACTTCAAATCAAATTTTGTTTTAGTAATGCTATTTGTGGGAAATGACTGAATACCCTTATTTTTTATCTAATTATTTATTATTATTCTAGTACATTGGAGGCATGATTATGTACTGTCTTCTTTGGTACATTGGGTTTGCCACTTTTGCAATGACTGCTGTATAGTCTTAATGACATAATAGCTCGCTCACTTGGTACCTGAATATATGTTGCCAATGATTTTTTTTTTTAATAGAAAAGAAAGTTTGGCATATCAGTTACCTTCTATCAAAATAATGATGGTGTTCAATGCTGTTAGAGGAACATATTTATTTTTGCTGAATTTTCTCTTATATATTTTTTTCTTTTTGGGTTATGTTCTGTGCACTTTTGGTGTACGTTCTTACTTGCCTCTATTAACCAATCCTTTGTGCATGCATCAGTTTGGGGAGAGTATAATTATCTGTTTTCTTATAATTTTTTGGGACTTTGAATTACAGGAGGCGGCATCCAATTGCGTAGGAAGTAGGGAAGGCCTTACACACTGGAGTCCATATGTTTTCTTCTCTCGGTACCTATTTCCTCTGTCAGACAACTGTTGTATTCCTTTTTGGGAAATCGGTTTAGTCACCAGTGATCGAGTTCTTCCTTTGGAAAATCAGTAGTCACTTGTGCTTGGGTTTATAGATACAAAGTTTGATCCCTTTACCATTTTGTTGGATGATAATTTAGTTATGATATTGGTTCTGTGGTTGTCTGATGAAGGTCGAATTTATGTTGTATGGCTCCTTTCCGGTTAGTATTATTTTTGCTGAGCAATTTGTTTCATCTTGATTGACAAGTTTGTATTCAGGCGTGGCAACTTGTTTTATCGTACCCATGCAGTTGTGAGATAGGCATAATATCTTTACCTACAACATAGCTTAAGTGCTTTAATTTTAGCGGCATTTAACTGGAAGCTGCAACTCATATCTGTGGCAAATGGTTGTTTTGTAAGTAGTTACATGCGTTCCTATTTGCAACAGTTTTGATTGCATTGAGAGAGGGTAAAGATTTTAACAGAGTAGTTTTAGCTTCATGCAGCGCTGCTATGATTTTATAATTTGTTCGCTACGTGAAGCACACAAAGATTTTTACTGAGGGAGCGGGGTAGTTTTGCACATTACCTACACTGCCTTGCACAAAACAAGAGGTCTTTACTGTGACTTCTACACGTTGAAGTATCATTAGGTGTAAAGTTACACATTGCTTCGGTTCTGTTGAGTTAATATCAAAGTATTGTGCTTCGGTTGTGTTGTGTTAATATCGAAGTATTGTGCAGTTGTGTATAGATAAAATGATATAGTCATATTTAATGGTTTTATTTTGACATTTAAGGTTTAAAGTTTAAGTTAATTGTAGTTTAAAAATGAAGCTATTTGAACCCTTCTCTTCGTATAACTCATAAAATTTATATAAAGAAAAATCAACATTTAATAAAATTTATATAAAGAAAGAACAGCGTTTAAGAAATATATTCAGAAAGGATTCTTCCATTCAGGTTTTAAACATGCGATCTTCTCCACGGAGAGTTTTCTGTTAAGGTCTATTTCATAGAGGTACTCTTAATTGGATCAGTGACTGTTTTATGGGTGTTATCATAAATCCAATTGATTACTTTCAATTACAGAAATCAATCATTACCTTTTTCAATCGGTTAGAAATGTGCAAGAATTTTAATTAAAACTATTCTAAATAAACTTGTAACGAGCATTATTAATAAGAACTCCAAGTATTTTTTATTTCGAGAAATATTTATTTCGGTAACTACATCATACTTAAAAAAATAATAAGAATAATAAAAAGTTGACATTAATGCAACACAATGCATAAATTCAAAAGGCTTAAAAATAAAGTACGATTCAGATTAAAGAAGGTAAAAAAAAATTGTGGGAATATTCTTCTACTATAAATAATTTCCAACAACACAGTATAGTGCAAAAATTAAGACGATTAGACACTCTAAACAAATGGAAAAAATTTAGAGCTAAACTAATTTAGTAAAATTTAACGTAAAAAAACTTAAATGAAATTCTCACACAAATAATTCACGAATCTTGTGACTATACTCTATGAGACTATGAGCGAGGATACTGTACTATATATAGCGCGGATTGGTTCGTATTATGGATCAATATTTTAGTTTTTAAAGTTCGTATAATTGATCAGAACCGTTCAACATGATCTCCGTATGAAAAGACAACATTCTAGACCATTTAAAAGTAGTGATTTTCTACCTGTCTAACAAAATAGTAGAAAAATTATAATAATTATAAATTTTGATTCATAAGTACATTTTTATATAGAGATCATGATCAACAGTTCATATTGACTATTTAGATTTTCTAAACAAAGATATTGATCTATAATATGAACCGTAACATGCTATGCATAGTAACATAGCCTCACTTCTATTGTATTTATAATTCATTCTAACTGCATGGCCGTTTCATATAGAATCCTGCCTTTTAACAGGTCTGGCTCTACAGTACACAGTACTAATGCGTAAGAAGTGTGTGCTGGTAATAGTTCTCTAAAAATAATAGAATTTTTTTTTTTTTTTTTTTGGGACGATGGAGAATGCTTTACATCATTATCATCAACATATTTATTGTAATTACTATAAATAGTTACTTATGGCTGTTAGTATTAAATTTTTTGTTACTGATACTCTTTATAGTATCATTATTCCTAAGCCAAACAATCGGAAATATATTTTTCTGAAATTAGAATCTCAGGTGTCAAATATGTCAGCTAAAAAAAAGTAACGTAACAAGAATATGATTGTAGCAGACATTTTTTGCGGTACTAAATTTCTCACACAATAACTAACGTGTTCCCGTCGAAAAATTTAATGCAAAAGATTCAACATATTTTATGGTTTTCTATTAGAAGAATACTTTACTTGCGAGGCAGTAAATTTGGAGTGTTTGATTCGGATAAAGATATTTACACAGAAGATTTTGCTTCATACAGCGCTATTTTGGTTCTATTGTCCGTGCGCTGTATGAAGCAAAAACTGATTTGTCAATATCTTGACCCCATTCCATTTTCTCATTAGGGTTGCTCCCGGACAGGGAATAGAATAGTGCTTCTAGAAATCTCCTTTCTATTTATATAAGCGTAGAGGGGCTAAATCGCAAAATTCCACATAAAGCGCCGTGCGAGTCCCTCTCTTCCCACACGAGGTCAGGTCACCCGTCGTCTCCGCCAAATCGAAACCCCAGAATCTCTCTCTCTCTCCTTATCGCTTTATCACTGCTCTAATGGCGACCGCGAAGGTAATTCTCTCTCTCTCTACGTCTCCTCTCTCTCCCTCTCTCTCTCAGCCGTTATTTATGTGTTTATTTACACGTGTATAGGTGGATAACAATCGAGGTGCGGGCTCCTTCGGTTCGAAGAGATCTCGCAACGATGGTCAGTTCTTTTTATCAATTTACTGAATCTTATTCAGTCTAGCTAGTTGTTGTAGTATCTTTTGTTAATTTCGTAAAGCAATCCTCCAATTAGGGTTTTGCGCGGGGTATCTGAAAAGGTTTCAGGAGCATTATATTCTCGTAGAACCGTGGTACTACTGTTAGGGCTTTTCTTACCGGGTCTGTAGTTTGTTAAAGGGGAAACCTGTGCTTATTTTAATATTTCTTTATTTAAAGTGATAATACTACACAAGGATATGGAGGAGTATTATGAGTTATTAAATTAATTTAGTCTGCAATATTACAATTTCTAGTGAGTTTAGTGAGATAAGTTGCTACAAAAATTTAACCTGGGCTGTGTTTTGAAATTTAGTTTGGTTAGTATCTGAGATAAAGTTGCTTTGTTATGATATTTTAGTACTTTACAGTAATAAATTAATAATCATGCTGTCTTTATTTTTTGGCTGGCTGTCAAGAATATGCTTTCAACACATAGATAATGTGCTTAGGTTGTCTTTGAAATTTGAGAAAGATTGGTCTATCAATTATTGTTGCATTCTGGACAAATATTCTTGGTTGTACCGTGGAATACTAGCTCATTTGAATGATAAAATGTATCTTTTTAATTACTGCAGCTAGAGAAGGAGATTGGAAATGCTCCAAATGTGGTAATGTGAATTTCAGCTTTAGAGCTGTTTGCAACCGAGGCACTTGTGGGGCCCCTCGCCCATCAGCTAGTCCTAGCCCGGTAATATTTTCATCTCTAGAACACAATCTAATGCTGGAATGTGCTATTTATTTGTTTTTCATTTTTAATGACATTTAAATTGTTTTTTCATTCTTGTTTTGGTTTGGGATAACCACAAAACTGAGCTATGATTTCAGGCCAATGTTCTTTGTTATTTGTTAATTCCAGTTCCCAATTTAAATACTGGAATTGCTATTTGGAAAATGGATTAACCAGGAATTGCATATCTTTTGATATTCCTTTTCTTTATGTTTCTCGGGTGTTATACGTCAGCCTGGATCCAGATGCCATTGTAGTAGCCCCTTGCCCTGAAACTGTTTGGTCTGAATTTTTTGACTAGTGTACATATATACATTCACAAAATGATTGGGTTTGTGGACCCTTCTGGTCTCATACTCTAGGGTTGGGGAGAATGGTACCAGTTTCAAAGTTAGTTGGCTGGATCCAGGGCAGGTTAGAGTCTTAAATCAGTGCTTCCTTGATGATAATTGCCGCAACGGATAATCTTATTTTAATTTGATGTCAACAATGAAATGGCTACAACAGTTGAGAATTTCGGTACTGGTATTTCCCTATTGAAACTCGTGCAACCGGGTAATTTTATTGATATCAAAGTAAGTAAATTAAATGACCCAGCTTACTGTCGTGTCTGGTTAGTATCCTGGTCAGCATTTTGCAATATTCAGATTAGTATCATATTAATATAACCGAGCATATTTCTGGAACTAGCACCTGTAGGCGCTTCTCGTCAGCACACATGCAGGTGTTTTGTAACTTTTGTCATTATAAAGCATTTTATTAACTATTTTTGTTAACAGAGGATGGTGCCGCCTGCAGTAGGGGGTGGGTATGAGCACAGGCCATCTCCATACTATGGTGGGGCCCCTCCACCTCCATATGGGCCCCCACCTCCTGTCGGCATGTCAGGCAGTTATGGCCCTGCACCATATCAGCATCTCGGCATGCGTTATGGCTACGGACCCGGTCCTTATGGTAGCTCTGGTTCTTACCCTCCTTATTCTTCATACCACTCTCCTGGTCCCATGGGAGGTACTCTCTCTATCTCTTCTGTTATAGAATCTGTAAATGGGACAATTTACTGTTAAGATGCAAAAAAGGTATAAAGAAGGGTATAGCTGAACTTTTTGTGTCCTAAAAAAGGGTTGTAGGTGGCATTTGTTTTTCTCCAGGGTTGTTGACAATGTTTTTCAGGTTCTTTAAAGGCTTGCATGAAGTGTTAGAGAATGAGTAAGAGTTGGTACAGATGATAGCATATTGTTGGATTGATTTAGGTTGTTGCTGATTAAGTGGTAAAAATTCATTCGAGTATTGTTTGAATAATAACAGGTATAGGTTATGGTCCTGGGGCTGATATGGGTCGGTATGGTTATGGTTATCGCGGGTCTCCAATGCCGGTTTGTCCTTTTCTCATCTACGTAGCTTTTTGTCAAATTATTGGTTGTATTATACCTGCTAATGGTTGTATTATATCTTTTAGTCTTTTGGTACTCTAATGGTACAGGTTGGTTGTCTTGCACTTTGTTTCAAGTACATATAGTTGACCCAGTCAAAATTTGTTGGACACAGAAGCTTAGTTGTATGCAAAGAAGTTTTGCATGGTTTTACTGTCTATTCCCTTTCATTTCAAAGAGCCAGTTCTGCTGGCAGTAATAAAAGCTAGATACAAGTTTCTTGTCCCTTAGTATCCGAGCAAAATGTCACTTTAGTATTACTTTGTTTGTGTAATTGTTGTATCAGTTGCTATAATTCGCAAATATATATATTTTTTTTACTAAAATGTTATCATCTTTGACAAAACCAGGGTCCAAGTCCATGGCCTGCTGGTGCATTACCAGATAATAATGACAACAATTCTTCAAGGAAGCGGCGCGGTGGTATTGTTCTATTAATATCACTTTAAATCTCCTTTATTAGTCACTTAACTGCTGTTGCTAGTATACTTCTTTTAACACAAGCTCTTTAACTTTTTTGTTATCACTTTGCCAGGACCTGATGGATCACCGTCTGAGGGAGATTGGAAGTGCCCGAAATGTGAGAATGTTAACTTCGCATTTAGAACCACTTGCAACATGAAAAAATGTGGTGCTCCTAGGCCTACTTACCCCGTAATTGCTCTCTTTTCTTCTTTTATGTTTATTCGACTATTCTTCCCAAGTTACGCCACTAATGAGAAAAGTAAAATGCAAATGCAGGGTGGCATCAATTCAAATGGTTCATCTGGTAAAAAGGAACAAGGAGAAGCACCTGAAGGTAGCTGGACTTGCAGCAAGTGCAGTAATCTCAACTACCCGTTCCGTACTGTTTGCAACCGTAAAGGTTGTGGCAATGACAGACCCGCACCTTCTTCTACCCCCAATTAGGCACTTACTGCCCATCTCTTCTGTTTCTCTTTGGTAGAATAAATGTCACTGATTGTAGGGGCTTGTTGTTGGTGTATTTCAGTGGAATTTTTGTTCTACCAAATGTGATGGTAAATTGGTAATAACCAGTGTGTTTTCATTTCTCAACTGACGTTTTACTTAAACATAGTAGTTTGGTATTAGTATGAATGGAGCTGATGTTTTCAAGATATATTTGATTTTTTTTATTTTTAGTTTTATTAGAAACTAATTGTTTGTTTGGTTGATGTTCCCTTGTGCCCTGAGAATTCACTGTGAGATGCATTTGTTGGCGCCATTGATTATTTTGGTTATTAGGAACCTCATTTTTGTGAGTTCATGACTCTGGAATCTGCTAGTCATTGTTTAATTTTGTCATCAAGCTATGATCTGTTGCAAGTCGTAAAACAACATGATTTGAAGTGTAAATACACAATTCTAACTACAATGTACGAGTGCATTCTAACAACATATTTACCTTAGTTTTGATCAAATTTGTTTTATTCGCATCAGATATGTCCTTGCATCATTGCACCATAAGTCTCCCACAGTTGTATTAACACTTGTTCGTTACTATCTCAAATTTCACGCATCTCAGATTTGTAGCGCTGTTGTAAATTAGGAACATATCATGAACACATTCGACGTGAATTGTGCCATGAACAAATAAGAAAGTATTGCGCTGTGGTCTTATTGTTAATGAATTGCACCAACTTATATACCTCGGTTTCGTTTAGTGTGTTTCTAATTATCTTTGTAATTTATCTAGTGCTAAATTATAATACAAACGCTTGCGCGAAATTTGGTAACTACATGTAATAAATGGAATGATGAAAGTGCATCCATTTTACAATCGTATCTGATACAACCGACATAGTTTGGTATTCATCACTAGTCTTAATATCGGAAAAGGCATTTGCTCTTAATTTGTATTAACTCGCAGTTAATAAGCGTTGTTTAAAAGATGGTACTTAATTCACTTAGATTCGATGATATTTGGATAATGTTACTATAGATTGATGAAAAAAAAAAGTTTTTAATGTTATCTTAAACTGTTAACATCTGTGGTCTGGCCTTAAGAGCAGCTAGTTGAAAACTTGAAATCACCTAGACCGACACCAATTCATCCTGCATCCTACCAAAAGATCTCTGCTTTATTAGGTTACAATCTCAGAACCAAGTCAAATGTTCTACTCAGCCACACCAGTCCAAAAAGTTTTCTAACAAGAGAACAAATATTCAATTGAAGATGAACTTCCAATGAAGGAACAATTTTTCCCAAAATTTAAAGACAAACAACCAAATAAAAACTTCCCCAAAATTTCTTATAAGACTAGAACATGTAATAGAATAATACAAACAATCGGTAATTACACAACCAGTTTCTTTGAACCTTCTGATATTATTGTTTTGACAAAATAATTTACACATGATCTTAAATAGAACATCTATATATGCCTTTCTATTCTTAAACAAGCCTAGTTTAAATTGAGCAAAAAATAATCAAACTGTTAATCATATGAAACTAATAACCAAAATGAATAATAGAAACAATGACCACCCAGTAAAAAAACAAATATGTTATTCTAATGCAACGCAGATATTATTAACCTCTTCCTTTCCATGGTATTTCATATACCTCTTTTGATAAATGCAGAAACTTCAATTAAACAGGTCCTTGAAATATCATGGAAATGAACCCTACCCAATTAAGTGAAGTACAAAATGAAATATTTGAATTCAGGGACCCAGGCATTTCAGACATTTAAACCAGCAACAGATCTTCTGTGGCAATTTGTAAGGCTCAAGTGAAGCTGGGTCAATATCAGGTCGTTTTAGATCAGACCAAATATACACCCCTCTCTCCTGCTTTGTACCTGGTACTGTGTTGTCCAGTATAAATGCCACCAAAAGGGCCACCACTGTGCTTACTGATAGAAGCGCATTTAATGTGTAGTTAAGCTGTAAGAAAAACATAAAACTTTAGAGATCATATCAACAAATGCATTGTACATGCTAAAACAAAAAAGCTTTTTTGTTTTCTTATATATGTTTGCTGTGAAATCTTACCCCACTAATACTGGTGTGAACAGGCCCACTTGAAGCAGCGGAGTATGGAATGAGATAGCTCGGTAAAATAAGGCTGGTATTGGGGGAATAGCCCTGGATGTACGCTGGAACTGAGAGGGATATAAACAAAGTAAACCCGACAATTATGACATTTCTGGAGCTAGCAGTTTGTGTATATCTCAAAGTAGAAAGACCTAATGCTACAACAAGAGCCCATATGAAGCACAGAACAGAGGCGGCCAATGCTAGAGGGATGGATGCAAGGAGTGCACCAATTTTACCTAAAAGCACATTAGTAATACATTATTAGGAAGTAGGAACTAAACTAATCCTCAAAGTCACAATTGAAAATTCAAGGGCAAGAATAAATACCAAAGAAGGAGAAAAGAATCAATATTATTGCACCAAGTTGCAGTGCTCTCCTGCTAGCCATCTTTGTCGTACCCACAGTATGTACATTCTCTGTCAGGGTAGTGGATCCTAGACCCGTTCCCCATAACCCGGCAATGATACTAGTAACTCCTTCAAGGCCTATTCCTCTGCTCACTATTCCATGTGTTGGAGGTCTCAAATTTACTAGTAAGGCTGTAGCATGGTAAGATCCCACCTGAAAAGAAATAAAAGAATAAATATTATATACTATGAGAAGGACAGCTGCAGTATTATACTGTGCGCATACTGCTCTCCCTTTACCTGAGAAGGATTTGTAAAGAGTTCTGAAGATTATCAAGACACAAACTTGCAAGTGTTGTTTGAATTAATGCGTATGATATTCCAAAAACATACACCTGCAAACTCAACCTGCTTTGTTGTCTAAGAAGAAAAGAATATAAAGTATCCCTCCATCTCTCGTCGTGAGAAGTATTCAAAAATGTTTTTCAGAATATAACACAAATGTTACAGCAGGTAACTTCAATGTTTGGATGGGAAATTGTCAAGTTTCTTTCTTTACAGGGGTATATGTAAAATTCTGAGGTTCCAGATTTCCAGTAGAGGCAAATGACTAAGTGGAATTCTTTTGATTTAAAGAGGCCAACTTACTGAGTCAACAGATGCAACAAGGGAAGCAAAGACCATAATAATCACTGTCTTGATGTGAAAAGTGGGTGGGCCCCATTGGAATGGATAAGGGATCCGGACCCAATCAGCAGTATGCCACGCATTAGACACGTCAGTACGGCAGTGCCTCATGGTTTCAACCTTTCTTCGGCATGAATCTAATAAAATATTAGAGCTAGGTACATTCGAATTACACCCCTTGTAGTTGTAGGCGCCACCAGCAGTTAGAAAGAATGCATATGCCCATATTATACCAACACTGAGTGGAATCTGAAAATAAAGCAACAGTAAATAAATAAATTCGATAGAGAAAAAAATTTGAGAAGACAGAATTAGAGGTTTTTGGTACAAGAAAGTCAGATGAAAATCAACAGAGAGCAGCAAAACAAAATCAAACTAGATGGGATTCACAGCATCAGTACAGTGAGAAACCTTAATGTATTATAGAGGGAACAAAAATAAAGTGAAGAAAATTACCGCATAAACAAGGAATATACGGTTCCCAAATAAAGAAATTCGTCGCATGTACTGCAAGGATAAGAAGAATCTCTTGTTAGTAAATATCAAGTACATATTTCTCAAACAATGCAATAGACATGCATATTTGCAAGCCGTTTCATGGAGTTGTTGAGATATATTGGTTATGGCTTGTGGCACTAGACATCAAGAAATTACCAAGGTGAAGAGAAGAACAAGGACAATCAAGGGAATGCTGATCTCAACGCAGCTACCAGCTTGAGGAAAACCATAACTGAAGAATGCCAGACCAATGACTGCTACTGTTGGTGCCACCACCACTGGATTTATTATCCTATTATTTTGAATAGTTTACATTAAAAAAACAATAAACGTTAAAACACCACAAAAATATTAATCACATTTACAGATTAAGTCGGGAGATATGAGAAACATTTTATATGCCCCCTGAAAAATTGGAATATCTCCCATGATTTTATGCCCATTCCCTCCTCGTTTTGAAATTTTGGCACAAGCGGAATGCTTTTTCATAGGACAAACTAAGAAAAAGTAAGAAAATACCTCACAAGAAGAGACATGAGACCACTGTAACCCAAAATTGTCTGAAAGATGGAAGCAACAATTACAGCTCCTTGCAATTCCCTCATTATATGCTTGAATTTCTGCATTTGATGCAAGACAACAAAACATTAGCATATTTCTAGAAAATAAAAACAAAATAAAATCTCGTAATCATAACTAGAGTTGTCAAAAACTTACATTTTGACTGAGATTTCTGAATTCGTCAGAGTTTATAATTACCAAGGCAGGTGCAAGATATGCAAAAGAACTCCCCTGCACCAATGGAAGCCTTGTGCCAAAAAATGTGTGCAGAATTGTAGAAATGCCAGTACTAGCAGCATTGTTGAAATAACTGTAGCAGTATCTTTCTGTAAAAAGTAAATAAAAATAAAGTGAGACTAACTCCTATTATTTCAATTTATACAAGTTGACCAAAATAGAGCTTCATTATAGACAGCCACAACACAAAATGCTATACCACCATTCTCATACCGGTACCATAGATTAGCTGATTCTTATACTGTACCAGTAAACTGTGCATTTCAGAAGTTAAAGTTCTATAGCAGCTGGTGTGTGCAGTGGTTCGTACCAAATGGTGGGAGATACATGTTGTAATCTTTCATAGAAAGCATACCCTAATTCTGTTTGGGTTTCTTATGTTTAAATAATGACGCGGCTGCACTCGTGTAATTTTTAGTTAAAAGAAAAGGAAAAAAAATGGAAAAAAAAAAGAGAGAAAATAAATCTTACATCAGACCCACCCATGACAGGTACCATAATCAAGGGGATGAAAACAAGTGAACCAGCTATGGATAAATAGTGCTGTACTCCATACAAAAATAGGGACACTGAAATAATAAGAAAACAACACAGTTAATTGCAACTTTTTTTTTAACTGCTGCCGTACCCATTTTCCAATAAATTAATGGAAAATTGTACCATAATATATCCAGTTGTGCTATTTATTAATTATAGTATATTATATTAATTATAACAGCCAATCTATGGAAGATATGCATATATATATATATATATATTGGAACATTAAACTATAATCAATTCAGTCAATAAAGCACTTATTACATCCAATTTAAACATTGGACTCATGTGCTGTTAAATGTGATATTCCCACTAAAGATAAAAGTAAACAAAAAACAATAACACAAGCTTACCCCAACCGGGATTCTCTGTGACGCCGCATTTCAATCCATTGGGTCTATACACCTCCTTGTCTCTCAGCTCCTCTCCCTCCACTTCCCATTGTGAATCTGAGAGAACCCCTGAATCAAATTCCCTATCAAATCCTTTTCATGTAAATCTACTCCCACTGTTTCCTTTTTCAAGCCAACCTCCCTTTCTCCCCTTACGTGACCTGCATTCCTTCTCCTTTCTCCTCCTTGAGCCGGTTCTATCTCAACCCGGTCTGGCCTGCGGGTGAACTGCTCGATCCGGCAATGGTGCCCGGTCCAATCCCTTCTCTAGGTCCTCTGACGTGTCACTAAAACCCCGCTGATTTGTTAATACTTAGTGCTCTCTTCCCATCTCTCTCTCAACCTCCGGCCCCAACCTTACCGGGTTGAATCTGACGCGGTTCGTCCTTTCCGGTCCCTTAGGTGAGCTGTCCTGGTTTCGACGTCGGTCCTGCCCGACGTGGGTGGGTTGGTCGTGAAATGTACGAGTGGGACCCGCCGTAGACGATGGCGTGGGGACAGAGGGCGGGAAATTTCACCGGAGGTGTTGAGTTAAGCCCGTTCGCTTGGCCCAGGTTTTCAGCTCGATCGGGTTGTGGTCGGGGTCGGTTCGGGGCACAAAGGGTTCGATCCGAGGAGGCCATGGACCGGGCGGTCGGGTTTTCGGTTTTTGGGATGGTGGCTGACTGGAGCTCGAACCAGGTTTGGCATTGCTAGATATTCGAGAGAGAAGGGGAGATAAGAGAGCGAGAAGTGTAAAAAAGAAGAGACAACGGTACAGAACTTAAAGCAGAAAGCAAGGGAAAGTTGGTAGAGTAAAAAGAAGAAGAAAACAGCAAAGGAAGGTGGAAGTTGAGAGAGTGGGGATCTTAGTGAAAAAGATAATTTGTATCCCCTGAAGTAACACAAATTTTTGCTTTTAATATGGACTGTCTGATCCAAACTGCACAATCTGGATCGGACCGTATTGGCCCCTATTCTGATCGACGGGCCATAATCCCAAACTCAAATGTTCAGTTACTATAGGGAGGTCTAGACCCAGTGGAAAGTGGGGTGACGTGTCGCTTTCAGTTTTAGAATAATTTTAGAAAAGGACTACAGATTTTCTATATCGTGTTCCTCATGGATTAAAAAGAGCGAGTATGTGGCAGTTTTAATAGTAGTGGATAACGAGGATATCGTTACCTTAAATAGCTCTTATGTAATAAATTATCTCTACTGTTATAAAAATCGTAAATTAATACTAAAATTCTTAAAATAGCTCTTATAAAATAGAATAAAAATGATAATTTTGGCTCGGTACATGGATGAACATAAAATAAGTGAGACGGGAGATAGGGGTAGTGGAAGAGTGGGGCCGTTGGAGGTTATAGGAGTGGTGGCAACGGGAGACCTTAATCAAAAACGATGATCCACGTAGTCTTGTAATCGGAAAAAAAATAATGGTAATTTAATAGGTTCAATTACTATGTACTTTCAACTTTTCAAAATCTTTTTCTATATCGTATTTTGGTATTATATAATTGTCGTTTACTGATATCAATATTTCAAAGAAAACTATGATGAATTGTAAATAATTGACGAATAATCCATGCATTTTCTTAAGGAGATGAAATTATATGAACTTTCATATAAAATCACTTTTAGTGATCTGTTAGGTAGATATATAGATTGATTATAGTTTTCTTTCTTTATTATAGATCTTGTAGATGTGTTTTGAGCTATGTGCATATAAAACTGGAATTAGATTTTGTCCAAAAGGCTTTGGACATAATCTCATTCAAAGCTGGACCATACCGTTTGATTTGCTTTAATATCCGTGCCAATATATTTAAAACTTAATAACTCTGAATGGCTCTGTAAATCTAAACTATCCGTGTAAATTTTAACACAAATCGGATGGTTTACAATTGACTTTGGATGAGATTTTGTCCAAAGTCCTTTGGAAAAAAACTCCACCCTATAAAAGTTTCTTTTTGTTATTTTAAAATTTAGAAAATATCATGTTTCTTTGAGATGCACACTCAAAGAAAGATATGATAAATCTCAATTGAAAAATACTGATGTGGTAGAACAAAATATTAAATTAACTTAACTTACATTATTATATTTATAATAGTTACTGTTTCGAAAAAATATATTTGAGAATTCCTTGAGTTTTAATGCTCGGTCTGAGTTTTAATGTAAGACACACGCGAGTCACGGTACGTAACTGACACACGTGCCGTGCCGTTTCGTGACGAAGCCGACTCCGCTGTGCTATTTTTCCCACTCTACCGTGAACCATAGCTTTGATTATCTCCATAGTGAAATTTATAAACTGGTTGGGTATACTGTTAGTAAAGCAAATCTGGAAATCCAAGCCATGTTTAATATGTCTACTGATGGCCAATGTGACTACCAATTAGTACCGGTAACAAACCAAGCATCGTTCGAAATGATTTTAGAAATTGTGGTATCTTTCCCACAAAGAATATACTGTTCAACATGAAGTGCGTGCTTTATGGTCCAAGTTTCATTCCTTTTTGAGGCCATCTTCAACCTGTTCATAATTTAATAATAACTCAACACACAAAGTTAATTAACATAAAAAGAAAAAAAACGGTTAGAAAATCATACTTGTGCAATTCGGTGTGAAGGTGCTTATTAATGGGAGGCGGTGGCGGACGCTTTTGAAATTTACCGAACTGTCGCATGTAGCGATTAGGATAGTGGTGCTCCACTATCCAAAAAAATATCAGAGGTCCACGGTACAAGTATTAAGGCTGATAAATTTAATAAGAATGTGAGTTAGAATTTATAAGTATGATGATATATAACTGAATAAATAAAAAAATTGATAAATTTAGTAAGAATTTGAGTTAGAATGTAGTACCCTTCCCGCTTGAGTTACTCTCTAAAGGCGGGTATAAGTACTCTCGTACGACTCCCATTCCACTATGTTCTTGGTCAATTGTTGAAAATGGTTACGTGAGATACTTGGACCGAAGGTTTTGCTGTGAGATGAGTTCTCGTACTTATGCTTGCAACACCATTTGTCAGCAAAAGCTAGACATGTATCTTCTGTTGGCGCCCCCTGGAAGGTTCAAAGTCCTTTGATCTTGCCTTAGGCCGGTGAACTGGAAATCGGGTCCATGACCAGTGCTGCAGCGACATAACCGGACCATGCATAGATTGGATTGCGGGAGTGGATGCGACACATAGATGTCAATATAAATATGCGAGAACGGCTGCGCCCCAATTGTAGTCCGTTGGCTTGTTCAAATTCTCAATCAAATTGAGATACCATAGCGGTTTCCCGTCTCCGCTGCCGTCTAGGAACCAAGTATCCGAGAATAGATCCAAGAGGAATCCACGGACATACCTAGCAAATTTTGTGATAATGTGAGTACATTATTGAGAATGTAAAGTACAAATAAGTTGATAAATAGAAAATACTTACCACTTCAGTGTTTGTTCATCGGTGTTTGGTGGCAGTTCTTAAATCGCTGACGGAGCTTAGTTTTCAGCATAATCCAGTCAGAAATTTTTTGATCTCCCTCAGCTTCCCTTTTTTCATAAAGCTCGATTGTTCATCCTCCTGGATCCTTAACAAATTGAGGACCCGGCCTTCTACACTCGCCCCATCTGTAATCCCTGTCACTGGAGCCCTCGTAATGGGTAAACCCCACAAACAACTCACGTCCTCTAACGTGACTGTAATTTATTTAAATACAAAATTATAAGCAAATTCTTTATTTGACCCGTTATAAAAAAAGTAGAAATAACAAATTTATTTGAATTAGTGTAGTTAATACATGTCATCTCTCCGAAAGGAAGATGAAAGGTGTGTCTCAGGACGCCACCGCTCGATAAGTCCATGTATAAGCGACGCATCGATGACGATATCAGGCATGACTGCGATCTGGTATAAGCCCAATTTTATCAAATACGGCGCGTATTTCTCGCGTTACTCGCAGTGTGTGTTGTAGTGTTTGACGTTTAAAACCTCCGAACTCTACATTACAACATAAATAGGAATTATAATATGATTTGATTTCTGACCGAGTTATGAAAAATCAAATATGTAAATGCTTACCTCCTTAGAAGCCTCAGATACCCTGATGGCTGTGAGATATCCACAACAACGGGCTGAACGTATCTTGCATTCTCCTCGTCTTTCTCTCTCCTTGATCATGTACTTTGTCTGCCATACTACAAAACCATTTTGGATTTTTCTAAATTATCCTAAACCTTTTTGTAATTTTCTAAAATATTCGAATAATATTATAAAATAATTTTGGAATTTTCTAAATTATTCTAAACTATTTTGAAATTTTCTAAAATATTCTAAACTATTTTGGAATTTTCTAAATTATTCAAACAATATTCTAAACTATTTTGGAATTTCTAAATTATTCTACACCATTTTGTAATTTTCTAAAATATTCGAAACTCATTTTGGAATTTCCTAAATTATTCGAACAATATTCTATACTATTTTGGAATTTTCTAAAATATTCTAAACTATTTTGAAATTTCCTAAAATATTCTAAAACCATTTTGGAATGTTCTAAATTATTCGAAACCATTTTGGAATTTTCTATAATATTCTAAACTATTTGAAAATTTTCTAAATTATTCGGAAAATATTCTAAACTATTTTGGAATTTTTAAATTATTCGGACAATATTCTAAACTATTTTGGAATTTTCTAAATTATTCGAGCAATATTCTAAACCATTTCGGAATTTTCTAAATTATTTGGACATTATTCTAAACCATTTTGAAAATTTTAAATTATTGGCACAATATTCTAAACCATTTTGGAATTTCGAAATTATTCGGACAATATTCTAACATATTTTGGAATATCTAAATTATCCAGATAATATTATAAACTATTTTACTATTTTCTAAATTAAATAGTAAATAAAATTATTAAAAATATCTGAATTAAAGTTCCGATCAATCGGACAGTCGGAGAGAAGACGAGAAGAGACAAAGGGACAAACCAAAGAAAGATAGATGTGAGGGAGAAAGGGGGTGCCAAAGTGAGATGTGAGGCAGAGAGGGGGTTGCGTGGTTGGCTAAATAGGCACAACTTCGAGACCGCAAACAAAGTTTCCGGTTTCTATTGATGAAACCGGAAACTGTCTCCGATTCTAGGAACCGGAAACTTTGTTTGCGGTTTCTGGGAGGCAGAAATCAGGAACAATATTTGCGGAAAAGGGCTTCAAACAGGGAAGTTTTCGGTTCGGTCATTTTTGGAAATCTGAACGAAAAATGTGCAGATTGTGAAATTAATTAATAATTTTGGATATTAATAAAAATTTCGGCTTTTCATGCAAGCCGTTGAGAATTCGCCCGACTGACAAGTCACCTGGTAGGCTGGTACATGTAAACAAGCGGTTGGTGGATATTTCTTGTCAGGGGTCTTTTCTAGTTAAGTAAAATAAATACTGTGTACCAATAGAAAAAAACAAATACTGTGTTTTACAGTCGGGTGGATTTTTATTCTTCACTGACTATTACTACGACCATCTACCTTACGGTGTGATTCTACAAGCTAAGAGCACAAGGAACTGTGTAGTAAGAGATCTCATACTTGTAGATGATCGTAGAAATTATCTGGTGCTCGAACTGCAAACGTATCACTAAAGCAGAAGGCGAATGCTAACTATTCCGATCTTTAGCTCTCAACTTCTCAAGTATCGTGCGATTGTCACGTAACGCAGGATTTATTTTTTTACGGATTTAGAAACTCACTCGTTATTTTACAGGTATCTATACTCATCAATATGGACGGTGAGTAGAACTAGGGTGCTCCTAAGCTCATTAAGCCCTTCCGTGAGCGCGACTCTAAAACCTATCGAATTGACTTCAAACGACATTTTCAAATCGTTAGATGTTCAATCTATATTAAAATGTGCTTGGAGACCAAATTTTATATTTTTTGGAATTTTTTTACTATTTATTAAGATGGTTTGAAAATCGCTGTTTTCCAATGGTGCAGAATTTTAATAAAAACAGCGATTTTCAAACCATCTTAATAAATAGTAAAAAAATTCCAAAAAATGTAAATTTTGGTCTCCAAGCACATTTAATATAGATTGAACATCTAACGGTTTGAAAATGTCGTTTGAAGTCAATTCGATAGGTTTTAGAGTCGCGCTCACGAAGGGCTTGGTGAGCTTAGGAGCACCCTAGTTCTACTCTATGGACGGTAATGATTATAAAAATATGCTGAAATAAATATTTGATTGTATCGCGGAATTAATTATATAAAATTTTATAAAAATTATATATAGAGTTGGGCTATGGTGAGTTGTGAAGTAAGATGTTATTTTACTTCACGCTCATATTTTTATTTTGAAAATTCAAACAATCGATCTGAACTATTCAACATGTTCTCTATATTGAAATGTGCTTGGAGGCCAAATTTTACATTTTTTGGAATTTTTTTACTATTTATTAAGCCACTTTGAAAATTGCTGATCCGGTGGTCCAGAAATTTTACTGTTTTTCACTGTTCACAGTGGATCAGCGATTTCAAAGTGGCTTAATAAATAGTAAAAAAATTCCAAAAAATGTAAAATTTAGTCTCCAAGCACATTTCAATATTTAGAAAAAGTTGAACGGTTCGGATCGGTTGTTTGAATTTTTAAAATAAAAATATGGCGTGAAATAAAACGACGTTTTACTTCACAACTCACCATAGCCTATCTATCTATCTATCTATATATATATATATATATAATATATATATAATATATATTATATATATATATATATATGTTTAATTTTTTTATCTATTGAAAGGAAAGAAACTTATCTGTTTATTTTGTACCAAAAAAAAAATAATGTGTGGATAATGTCGCTCTGGTTTTATTTTTTAATTTGTGACAAATAATCCTTTATTGTAACAATAAAGTTTTTAAATTTCTCAATCAGTTACTTTCTAACTCTTAATTTTATTTAACATTATTAATATGTAGCATGATTATTTTAGACATAAAGAAGAAGAGACTCTAATAAAATTTTAGTATGTTTCTTTATGAATATCTTGCACGTTATTATTTAGGGATCGACTAACAGTCTCCTCCATTCTGTCCCCTAAACGTCCCCCTGATTAACTAATGTGTAAAGTACAATGGGGACCACTAACTACATTAACTACTTGGGAGACCACTTATAATTGAAAAAATTTACAACTGGCGCGCATATGTATGTATACTTATGCGTGCAAGTATTATCATATAATATATTAAGTATTCATACCTAAGACATCAAGTATTAAAAAAAACATCAACTTTTTTTCTCTCTAATTACACACTCATCATACACGTTTAGAAGTGAGTTTTTT
>JAJGRW010000779.1:554390-577797 GCA_025461045.1 Carex parvula
ATATTTAAGAATTTGGTTGAGCATTTTTGTATTAGGTTAGTACTTAGAATTTTTTTTCATTATTTCCGAAATTCTTTTGCAAGAGATATTTTTTAGCCAACCTTTCATAGCTTTTTCTTTGTGTTGATCGAGGACAAACAAAAGTTTAAGCTTGGGGGTGTGATCGGACCAAAACATATAACGAAAATCCATATCTTTTATCGCGAAAAATGGCCAAAAGAGAATGCGAAGTAGTCATTTTCCTAATTTATTTACCGCAAACGTGTTATTCGGCTATTTTGGCAGGTTTTGGAGAAAGTTGTGTATTTAGGAAAAAAATGGAGCAAATGTGTCGAATTTAGGCGATTTCTGAAGTTAGCACCAATCAGGGCACTGCTGGAAGCATGCAACACCTCACACAAAGTGCACAACATGCGAAATGGCGAAATTACAGAAAATCTGCTAAGTCAGGAGTTCGTGCGAGGTCACTCTATGTTGCACAATCCGTGGACTGTTCAGATTCTGATCAAATCTCCACCATTGATGCTAATTTTGGCAGAATTTTTCTAGAAGGACGTGATTGCTTCAAAGCCAAGTTTGGCTTGCTATTTTTAGCTCATTCTATGCAAACTTGGAGTGCACTCCATGTCTCCACCTTTTCCACTACTCCGACTACTCCAGCTCTCATTTAGGAAGGCTATAAAAGCCCATATTGTAATAGGATTTAGTGTACGTATTTAATTATGTTAAGTCTATAGAATCGATTAGCATCCTCATGCTATGTTAAGTTAGAAGGTTACTTAGAGAGATGAGAGTAGTCATCGGAAGCTGAGCAAGAGAAGAATGCGTCATCTAAGGAGGCTAGGGTTCTTCAATCTTCAATTGGGTTGTAGTCTATGTTCTCTTTATTTTATTTTATTTTATTTTGCCATGGCCATGATCAACTAAACTCCTCATCTCTAAGGTGAGGGTTTGTAATCGAATTCTTTGTTATGTTTTAATATATATTTATGTTTTGTGTATGTTGATTTATGTTTGCTTTATTATTTAAATTCCTTTTTATTAAGTCCTTGCATACATAGTTATGTCTACTGTATGCCAAATTTCTCCACATACCAATAGGTGTAAAGTCTGAGAATCCTAGTGTGAGTGGGACACCCTCGTAAGAACTTCAAACACTTCAGCTAAAAGGCTTGGCAGCGGCTCAAAGACTAGGGTTAGAACCCAGAGGGCTCCATTGGCAGGATAGCATAGATTGGAAATTTAGATTTTATTAGTAGATACCTAGTTTAGGTAGGGTCTTCGGGATAATTAATAAAGGGGTAAAATAGGATATGAACAATTAGGTTTGTGTGAGAAAGTTAATTGCATACTTATAATACTTTGAACTGTTGCCCCAAAAGTCGATCACGAGATCGGAAAACCTTTCAAATCAAGTACACAGAAACCCAGCACGCCCTGTGGGATAGTGATAGTGTCGCATGCGGGGTAGCTGTGAGACAATTATATGCCGCATACGGGGTGACAGACTGCATGCGAGGTAGGAAGACGTCAAAAATATATATTTTGCATAATTTAGAAGGAGCAAACCTGAACCCTAGAGAATCTCTATTTAATTATTTAACTAAAACCTTAGCATAATTAGCGCCCCCGCCTATAACTTTAGGGTATTGAACCCAATAAACTATTTTCAAAACTATTATAAAATTATTTTCTAAACTATTTTCAACCAACTGGAGTACCTAGACTAGTGAAAAGTATTTATAATCTAATGCACTATCCCTGTGGATTGACACTCCAATTATACTACACGGTAGGATCACGCCGTTGCCAGGGATAGAGTAAGAATTCTCCTTTTAAGAAATTCTTGCGCTGTCATTAGGTGTCTAACATAATAACTAGGACTAGGTCAAAAACTTTTTATTGTATCTTACTTTTCCGCACTTTTATTTTTAGCACTTTTATTTGCATAAAAACCCCCAAAAAAATCAATTAGGATTAGTTTAATTTTTGCATATTTATTTTCAGCATTCTTGTTTACATAAAAATCTCAAAAATATAAAATAGGATAGTAGCATATTTATTTTCAGCACTTGCATATTTTATTTTCTCTCTCTTTAGGAGAAAGGTTCCTTAATATTCTTCTTATAGATTGTCACGCTGGCGGGAGCCTCTGAGCCCTGTACCACTAACAATTTCAATAAGAATGACGTTATCTTACCTTCACCTAAACTAAAGGCGAAGACCACTCGCCAAACCAAGGAAGGCGCAACTATAGACGAGCTAGCTTCAAGTTTTATCAACATCAGTGACCCTAGTGTTCCTCTAGCCACTGCCAATCCACATCATAACACGTCACTAACCGCTGGGATGGTAAATCAACCTTCCAATGCAGGCCCGGTAACAGGAGCCAACACTTCACGGCCACTAAAGGATTTTGTCCTTCCACAAGATGTGAAGGATCAAAGTAGCGTCATAATGTGCGAGATAGAGGCAAACAATTTTGACATTAAAAGCACCTATGTCAACTTGGTGACTAGGAGCATTTTTTAAGGAAGATCAGACGAGAACTCAGATCTACCTCAACAATTCAAGAATGCTTGCAACACGATTAAGGTGAATGGAGTCACACATGACGACCTCCGTCTACGCCTGTTCCTACTCTCCCTAGGAGAGCGACCACAATCATGACTTGAATCATTGGAGCCGGGTTCGATTACGAACTGGGCCCAAATGACAAAAGCCTTCCTCGCTAAGTATTTTTCACCCGCCAAGACTGCGCAGTATCGGAGCTGTATCGCTTCTTTCGCGCAGATGGATGAAGAATCTCTAAGCGACGCATGAGACCTCTTCAAGAACCTCGAGAGGGAGTGTCCTCACCATGGACTGGAGAAGTGGCTCACGCTTCAATTCTTTTACGACGGACTACAAGCCTACGCAAGACAAGAGATGGACTCAACCGCCGGAGGATCTTTCATGAACCTGGATGCCGAAAGAGCCAAGAAGACCATCACAGACTTATGCCAAAGTCAGAATTATTCGACTCTAGGACAAAGCGTGAAGAGTACCACAGCTAGCAAACTCGAAGTTAGTAGCAACGCTGCCATCGACGCTAAGCGATTGGACCTACGAATTTATAAGAATTAAATTGGACCTGAGCTTAATAATTCGGATAAAAAAATGGTTTTCATTATCACTGAAAAGAGTGTACTCTAAACGATTCAAAGACCAAGAAAAAAAAAAGTAACAAAAAAAGGTTCAAGAGAAGTTGAGGAATCCAATGATTCATTAAATGTTATGAATTTTCATAGACATCATTTTAATTAGCCCTCACTAGTTATTATTAGTTAAGGACCAGCCTAAAGAAATAAAATAAGAGATTTTTAATAAGCACTTGGGTTTATCAATTAATATCTTTGGCAGCTGTTCAGTTTGATTGCAATGCCTCAACCATATTTTCACTGGGCTTCACCAACCATAACCAACGACATGTCAGACTGTCCATTTCATATTTATTCTGTTTGCCACGTGTGAAATAACGGCAGCTGAGATATCTTCATAAAAAAGAAGAAGGAAATTTCACAATATCCATAATTCATAATTCATGTGAAGTATTACGGACCTTATGGTCCATTTATAAATCATAATCTATTTGTTTGGATACGCTAGGACTATCATTGGTTCAGCCAATCTAGATGATTACGAAAAATATTGGATAAAGTAGTTGAACTTGAACCACATATATATATTTTTTAATGCGAAAGGTGGAGTTTTGAGAAAAAAAAAAATCACAAAACACGTATTACTTCAAATTATATTCAGCATGTACATCACATGTACTTGAAAGAAAGATGTTTCCTAAAAAAGAAAGAAGAAAAAAGTAGCAATCAGATGGCTCTTGGAATGATACTCTTTGTAATTCCCCTAAAAAAAAAAAAAAGATACTCTTTGTGATGAATGCTTGTGTCAGAGACAAATTTGCTATTTAATAGAGTAATGTAAGTATGCAACAATAACATTTCAATCATTTTAAAGAGAGAGAGAGCACAGTAGCATAAGAGACGAGAAAGAGAAGAAAATCATTTTTTAGTTATATTTTATTCATTGCCAAAATACTATTTTGAATAACACTCTTTTTTTTTTTGGTGAGAAAAAGCCCTTAAGACAATAGTATTAAACTGAAATAACAGAGTTACATAAGTCTGATTACAGACCATATCCTACCTCAAATAAAATTAAAAACAGTAAAATTAAAACAGTGTGAACTGTGACTGACAACTCAATGTATCCCTACATAGATAATGCTCTGTTACAATCATGAAATTGGGTCACCGTTTTTACGTCATATTCTATCAATCACGAAATCAGGTCGTCTCCTGAGGTGTAATTATTTATTGAAAGTTAGTGGTTTTAAATGTTTACTAATAATTTTGGATTCTCATGAGGTGTAATTATTTTTTAAAAGTCAGTAATTTTAAATACCTACTAATGATTTCATTGATAAAAAAATCAAATGACCCTCATTCCTATATCTAATATTTTATTCTCATAAAAATTCATCTAAACTATTTTAATTTTCTAATTCTACTTATATACACTCTTAATAATTATATTATATTAATCCCTATCTCTTCCACAACCGGTCCGCTCTTATTTAACTACACTTTTCTGTCACTATTATGTGCATCGACAATTAATCTCTAAATTATACCACCATTATGGTGTATTAGTCTTAAATAAAAAAAAATTAAACATTAAATAAAACATGAATTTATTTTTCAAGAGGTAAAATTTAGAGGAAAGTATTTATATATTCAGGAGGGATCACTTGACAAAGGTTATTTGAAAATGTTAAAAAATGATTATTTTCAAAAAACAATTAAATGAAAATATATATTTAATACCTAAATTTATAGGTATGTTATTTGGTGTATAGATAGCCTTACAATCAAATTCATGTAATTAAAATGTTATTTGATGATGCATTGAGGATAATTAGTTTTGGATTGTCGAAATTTCAAATCACTTGGTATACGGTGAAAAAACAATCTCATCAGTTTTACAAGCATGACATGGGAATAATATAGAATTATAGATCATGTCACTGAGATTAGATTTTAAATTGAAATTTTATTTTTGTAGATTGTCAAAATTGTAAACAAAAAATTTACGTGATCCTCCTCTTATATATTTATACTTTATCAATACATTTGTATTCTTTTGTTGCACATTTTTTACATAAGACGAAAATTAAAATATTAAAATAATTTAAATTTGTAGCATTTAATTTGGACGGCTACGCTGCAGGGTGAAACAGACTGTCTTCTCATGTTGTTATCTCAATAAAAATTTCATATTTTATCTCCAACGATGGCAGTCGCATCAAGTGCATATAATTATATAAACAAAAAGAAAATTACTATTTTTTGTATTATTATATAGGGAGAATTTCATGTATCCCCTCAAAACCTCTTCAATATTCAATATTACGTATTTCCCTCACTAAATTCTATAATTACTTATTTCCCCCTCCACATTCTAATAACTTACATATTTATCCAATTAATTATATTTAATATTCTATAAAATTAACTAATCACTTAATTATGGGCCTCTGAGATATCTCAACTTTTGAGTGGATTATATGCACTTGATGCGATTCTCGTGTCCGCCTCGATCCCTGCACGAGCCGCTCTTGTCCGATTCTCGTGCTCTCCTATGTGGAACTCAACACCTCGGTCTCTCCTCCCATTCTCGCACTGACCTCCCTTTGTTGATCCCCTCCTTCACATGTATGACAGCTTAAATTGTTGGTGACTTCACTGACATCCTTAAAGCTTGTTAAGTTTTGCTTGTGTGCAAGTTTTAGTCAGTTTGTCTGTTATTATGGTAAATTGTATCTTTTCTTAGGGGATCAATCTAAGCTCCAATGATTAAATTCACGAATTAGGTCTTAATTGAGCCATCATATGGATTTGTATTTGAATTAACTGTAAATTGTAACAATGTTTTGATGTAATGAGTAACAATTGTTATATCAACTTGAATACTTGAACTGTGGATTTTGTGCAATCAAGCAATCGACCAACTGAACTGTGGGCCATTTTTTCTTGTGAATGTGCACACAAATATATTTATATCTTTTACTGAATTGCTCGAGCAAATTGAGCAATCAATCAACTCTCTTTTCTTTCAGTTATTAAGATAATTAGCTGGATATCTTCAATATCTTCTATACTTAACAATAATTTAATTTAGAATGATTCTCTGCCTTTCATTTCGCATTTCCTAAATTTACCATTTACCATAACAGAGAATAATCTGTAGCTTTATATAGCGATGTAACTTTCTCATTTGTAATCAATAAAAATATACAAAAACACTTTTATATCAATATCCTTTTATGGTATCAGAGCCATAGGCTAACGCCATGGCTGAAACCCCTACCCCGCCGCCCCTTCCACCACCCACAGCCGACCCTATCATCTCTCTCAATTTTCCAATTGCTACCAAATTAAATGAAAACAACTTTCTTACTTGGAAATCTCAGATTCTACCAATTATCCATGGATTCAATCTCACACGGTTCCTTGAATCTGAGCCGCCTGCATCCACCGATCCGCTCTACTCCTCTTGGGTCGACAAGACAAAATGATTTTAGGATGGATCCGTGCCTCTCTTACTGAAACCATTCAAGCTCAGGTGGCTTCTTGCACCACCACCGCTGATCTTTGGTCTACTCTCAAACAGTCATATTCTGACACCTCTCGTGCTCGGCTCCAAGACCTTCGCCGGCTGATTCAAACAACCACCAAAGGTTCTTCTTCTTGCTCAGACTATCTCAAGCAAATAAAACATCTTGCCGACGAACTCGCCTTCATCGGCTCACCATATCCTGACGATGATCTGGTGATGGCTGTTTTGAATGGATTAGGACCGGAATTCAACCCTTTCGTCACTTCTATCACCACAGCTTCTAGTTTTCAACCCTACTCCTTCACCTCCCTCCGCGGCTCGCTGCTCAGTTATGAGTCGCGCCTCCAAGGTCAGTCCGCCGTGTCTTCTTCCTCCTTAAACTCTCCTTCTGCATTCATGGCAAAACCCAATTACACCAAGAACTCCTCTTCTTACCAGCCCCGATCCACTTACAACACCTCAAGGCCCAATTACAATATCCCAAGGCCTAATTATAATTACAACCAGCAGCAACCCAAACCTAATTACAACTACCAACAGTCCAAATCTAAAGGCACAGCTCCTAGGCCGAACCAACCTCACGAATCCAATTCCAACAGACCCCAATGTCAGATTTGCACCAAGCATGGTCACACTGCCAAGGAATGTTATTTCCGTTATGAAGCTGATCCGACTTATGTTGGCCGACCATCCTCTTACCAAGCTTATGTGGCGAACCCTTCTCCTATGCCTGCCTCCTCCACCGATTGGGTCCTTGATTCCGGTGCCACGAATCATGTCACGAATGACTTGAATAACCTCTCCGCCTTTTTCAACTATGATGGACATGACAACCTTCAAATTGGCAACGGTTCGGGTCTACCGATTCTTCATATTGGTTCTTCTAATCTTCTTCTTTCTAAACATTCTATTTCTCTCCACAATGTTTTACATGTCCCTAATTTCTCTAAAAACTTACTTAGCCTCTCTCAATTATTGCATGATAACCCCTACTTACTTATTGAATTTTCTTCTTCTTCTTGTTTCTTCAAGGACCTTCACACCAAGACCACCATCCTCCAAGTTCCATGCAATAATGGCCTCTTCACCTTTTCATCACCTTCTCCACCTCATCAAGCTTTTCTAGGAATTCGTGCCTCCGCCGATACGTGGCATGCTAGGCTAGGGCATCCTTCCTCCTCTGCAACTTTACTTTTGCTTAAAAACTTTAGCTTACCTTGTCATTCTAATAAATTGAGAACTTGCCATGATTGTGCTTTGGCCAAGTCTCATAAATTACCTTTTTCTAGATCTCTTTCTACTACTACTTCTCCTTTAGAACTTGTTCATTCCGACGTATGGGGTCCTTCTCCCATCACTTCTTTTAATGGTTTTCGCTTTTATGTTATCTTTGTGGATGATTACTCTCGATTTACATGGATCTATTTTATGAAACATAAAAGTGAGGTGCCTCATCTTTTCTCTTGCTTTAAGGCACAAGTTGAAAACCTACTCTCTACCACCATTAAAACTTTACGCACCGATGGTGGCACCGAATACATGCCCATTACCAAACAATTTCCCCATATCTTACACCAAACAACTTGCCCCTACACACCCGAACAAAACGGTTTGGCCGAACGGAAACATCGACACATTATTGAATTAACCTTAGCAACCATGTCCCATGCCTCTCTTCCTCCTCTCTATTAGGACGAAATATGCTCAAGTGTAGTCTACCTTATCAACCGCCTCCCATCTCCCTCCAATTCGGCCAAAATACCTTACAAAGAATTACTACACAAAAACCCCGATTACACTTTTCTTCGTACCTTGGGTTGCCGCTGCTTCCCTTATACCCGACCATATTCATCTCATAAACTTGAGCCAAGATCCCTCCCTTGCCTTTTTCTTGGATACGCTACTACTCAAAAAGGATACCGATGCCTTCACCTTCCCACAAATAAATTATATATCTCGCGCCATGTTCAATTTGATGAAAATTATTTCCCTTTCAAACATGACCCACTCCACCAAATACCCCTTCAAACAGACCCCATTAATTTTTGGCCGACCAGTAACCCCTCTGCCCCACCTCCAATAACATACCAACATGCTAATCCCTCTACACAGCCTCCTAATATCGGCCCACTAACAAACCAACCAACTCCCATGCCGCAGCCCATTACAGTTTCACAATATCCAACCCAAATCCCCAACACAGCCCCGATAACCCCTATCTCCAACTCCGCCAGCAGCCCTTCTGATTCGGTTCAGATACCCTACTTCGACACTTCAACCACCTCTGTCCCGATAACCACTACCTCCAACCCGCCGTCCCCTACATCAAACCTACCAACAGCAACAGCCACAGCACCTCCGGAACAGCATACTTCCTCTCAACAAACCTCAACTCATCCCATGATCACTAGAACCCGTGATCACACTCGCCGCACTCGCCAATTTCCTGATCATGTCGCCTATACCACATCACTTGAAGCCGAACCTACCTCTTTTACTCAAGCAAATTCCAAACCCGAGTGGCGTCATGCTATGGCCTTAGAAATGAATGCCCTTGCACACAATCGCACTTGGACCTTAGTTCCACCTCAACCAAATCAACAAGTTGTCGGATGCAAATGGGTCTATCGCATCAAGCGTCGAGCCGATGGAACCATTGAGCGGTACAAGGCGCGCTTAGTGGCAAAGGGTTTCACTCAAGTTGAAGGTATTGATTATTTTGACACCTTTAGTCCAGTCGTTAGACCTACAACTATTAGACTCATTCTCTCTATTGCGGTTTCTTCCAATTGGCCAATCCGTCAACTTGATGTTCATAATGCCTTCTTGAATGGTGATTTAACCGAACAAGTTCTCATGTCACAACCCCCCGGTTTTATTGATCCCGACCGACCCAACCATGTTTGTCTTCTTTCCAAAGCTCTCTATGGCCTCAAACAATCATCTCGGGCTTGGTTCACCAAACTTAGCTCGGTTTTGGTCACGCTTGGATTTGTGGCCTCCAACTATGACCCTTCCCTCTTTACCTCTCATTCACTCGAGCACACCACATATATCTGAGTATATGTTGATGATATCTTGATCACCGGAAGCAACACCTCTCACATTCGCCAATGCATTGATCACCTTCACAAAGCTTTTTCCCTCAAAGACCTCGGCCCATTAACTTATTTTTTGGGTATTGAGGTTAATTCCCACCCTCTCAGCCTCACCCTCTCACAAAGCAAATACTTCAATGAGCTCCTTACCAAGACCAACATGCAATCAGTAAAACCATGCTCTACTCCCATGGCCACCAATTCTTCCCTTTTTGCAAATGATAGCGCTCCTTTCGATGATCCTCACCTATATCGAAGCATTGTTGGCGCTCTTCAATACGCAACCATAACTCGCCCGGACCTCTCCTTTGCCGTGAACAAAGTGTCCCAATTCATGCACTCACCCACAATAAACCATTGGTCCGCAGTCAAACGCATCTTGAGATACATTTGTGGCACGCTTCATCATGGTCTCACCATCCACTCTACATCCCCTTCCAATATTCATGCATATAGTGATGCGGATTGGGCCGGGTCCCTTGATGATCGGCGTTCCACCTCGGGTTTTTGCATATTTCTTGGTAATAACCTTATCTCATGGAGCGCGAAAAAGCAAGCCACGGTCTCTCGTTCCAGCACTGAGGCCGAATACCAAAGTTTAGCAATCACTTGTGCCGAGCTTCTATGGCTACAACACTTGCTTCATGAGCTTCATATCCCCATTGATTCTCCACCAACTTTATGGTGCGACAACCTTGGCGCTACCTTTCTTGCCTCCAACCCCATGTTTCATGCACGTACCAAGCACGCCGAAATAGATTACCACTTTGTTCGCGAAAGGGTGGTTTCAAAAGAACTTTTTGTGCGCTTCTTATGCTCCAAGGATCAATTGGCCGATGTCATGACTAAACCACTTCCTACCCCACGATTTCAATTCCTCAGGGACAAGCTTACTGTGACTGACGTAACATCAGCTTGAGGGGGCATATTAAGATAATTAGCTGGATATCTTCAATATCTTCTATACTTAACAATAATTTAATTTAGAATGATTCTCTGCCTTTCATTTCGCATTTCCTAAATTTACCATTTACCATAACAGAGAATAATCTGTAGCTTTATATAGCGATGTAACTTTCTCATTTGTAATCAATAAAAATATACAAAAACACTTTTATCAGTGGCACCCAAATTAGCTCCTTCTGTATCGACTTGTCCATCGAAGGAACCTTTTCTTGTTATTCATTTTCTTTTGGGGTATATTTGATACTATTGACATACTGCACACATTAAAATTGCCTCATTATGTCTAAATGAGATGATAAAAGTTAATATTTTTACCTCTTGGCAATCTATTTTTGAGAGATTTGACCTTGACAGAAGTGGCAAATTTGACTCATGAGATCTTATGAGGCCTTTATGTTGACAGTTTTACCCTTCCTCATAGATCTGACTGGGCCCATAATTAAGTAATTAGTTATATTTTATAGAATATTAAATATAATTAATTTTAGTTTTTGATTAATTGAGTAAATATGTGAGTTATTAAAATTTACAGAGAGAAATACAGTAATTATAGAGTTTTGAGGGAGAAATACGTAATATTGAAAGTTTGAGAGGGATACATGAAATTCTCCCTATTATATATATTAAGAGATTGCATTGTAGAATAATTATTTTGAGTTCACATTTTCACATCCAACTGCATTGTAAATAGGAGTGTAAACGGAGCGGATTCGGAGCGGATAATGCAAATACTTATCCGTATCCGCCTTTTAATTAGCGGATACGGATACGGATAGTAAAATGATATCAAAATTTAAAATTATATCTGCCTTAAACGGATAGGGATACGGAGCGGATAATCTACGGATACAAATTCGAATACGGAACGGATAATTGGCACGGATAATTGGCAGATCTTGAGTAATTCTACTAAATTTCATAATTGTAACTTACTTAATTTCATAATATACCAACTTGCTCCGCTTTGAGGAAAACTGATTTTGTATTATGGACCCACCCACGTGACACCACTATGTTCACGAGAACCCAATCATTAATATTAAATTTCGGATCTGGACTTCCGCTTCGTTTAATCCCGTATGAATCCGTATCTGGGTTACTTGTTCATATCCATTAAATATCCTGATCCTTATCCGTAATTATCCGTATCTGTTTGATCCGGATTCAGATTATAAGCTGATTCGGAGCGGATATCCGTCGGATAATCCGGATCCGTTTACACCCCTAATTGTAAAACAAAATGTTTGTATATAACTTGATCACGGAAAAAAAAATAAAAAATACCACAAAAAGTGCCTCCCTATGCGGCTATGCCCCGGATTGATGAAATTGAATAAATGCGTTCGGAAAGGATGAATATTCGTCTGCAATTCTGCATAGTGCATACTGCATACGCATTTATTTATACTTTGGTCACTAATAGGGGTTTTGACAGGGTCATAAGTGCAACTTTCTCAGAAAAAATCGTACCTGGAAAGGACCAAGGAGCAAAAGAGAAAAACCCTGACAAGCATATTTCTGGGGTTAAGGTTCTAGTCTTCTGGAGAGAGAGACAGAGACAATTACGAGAAGAAATGGCGGAAGAAGAGGCAACTAACGCTCCGACTATTAGGCTTGTCAATTTCATCTCGGAAGAACAGGTATCTCGATCTCTATTCTCTATTCTCTATTCTCTTTCAAATTTCAAACCCTAACCCTAAATTTGAAGTAATTAATGATTTTGACCTTAGTTAACGTGAACTGCGCTTGATTAACTGTAGTTGGACCTGGCGAAGAAGTCCAGAGGAGAGAGAATAGAGGATGGCAGTGCTCAGTGCGACAAACCCCTTTATGATGTTCGTACCTATCCTTATTTTTAATGGATTTGGATAAAATTACCAAGTAATTCTACCTTATTCAGTTATTCCTGTCTACCGAATATTAAATTTGGAATATAGCATCCGATCCTTGCCCTGATCAAATGTGCTCTCTTCAGCCTTCTCTGTTTATTATACTAATTTTTCGATGCTTTTTACCAAGTGCAACCAAGAACTATAGCAATGGTGTGTTCATCCTTGTTGTCATTTCTTGGTACTTTCCAAATCGCAAAAGAACAGTTTATGCATTCGCTTTATTTAATTAATATACTGAATTTGGGAGGCTAATTGTTACCTTCACTATATTTGAAGAAAAGCTGCAGAAATTATTAGGATTTTACCTTACTGAGTTTAAACGGCAAGTTTTTATTTTTTATTGCAAAATAAAGTGAAATGTGGCCTAATTTTTTTTAGTCCTGGTTTCACTTCATTGCACAAATCAGGGTTTATTCAGGCTTATTTGGGGCTAACTTGCATGAAATCTGGGCCGTTCCTTAGATGTTTTTCCAATTATTCCAGATACTAAAGGAGAACAAAGATAAGAAGGATGCTGAATTCAATGAAAGGTTCAAACACCGTAAGTCTTTTTTTTTTTTTCAATTTCTTAATGTTGTTTTATTGTTTCATTTATTATCGGAAAGTTAATGTGTACATGTTTACTGATATGATATCCTAATTGTTTTTAATATATCAGGACCTCCAAAAGCTCTTGATGAGGATGAAACTGAATTTCTCGATAAACTCGAAGAGGTTTTGCTCCTACTGATTCATTTGATTTGGAAATTTTTTGACAAAGGAAATTAGTATTGTGATTCTTGAAACCAATGAGTTGAAATATGTCTCTTGACCATTTTGTTTCTGGCTTGTACTGAGTGTTGGTTTATGTAATTGCAGTCAAAGAGGGAATATGAGAAGCATGTAGCAGATGAAGAAGCCGAACAGCTTAGAAATTTCCAAGTTAGTTTATTTTACTAAAAGCGCTATGATTTTCTGAAATTACAAAGGAGCAATTACTTTGGAATGCAATATCTGATATCTCTAATATTATAGTAAGCAACACCTTCTGGTTTTCAATTATTATAAGCTGCTTTAATGTTGCTTTTGACAATTCGAAGCGGTTGAACTGTGATTTTGCAAACAATATGCTGTTCCCATAATACCTGATATCAGAAGAATGAAGCTGCTTTGTGCAAAACTGCTGCTATTTATTAATTTTCTCTTCTGACATATTATTCTGAAGCTCAAAGAGTCTAGTCGGGATTGCTTGTACAGATTGGTACTGCTTTGTACAATGAGATTTTTTTTTTTTTTTTTGTGTGTTTCCGCTTTGTCAGAGGTAAATGTGCAAAAGAGGGTGGCTTTCTCCTGGTATTTTAGTATGTATTATTTACTACACCAATTCATTCAAAGTTAGTCAAGGCTTGTACCATTTGGACTCGTTTTGCTATGCAAGCAACATTTCGTCGTCTTACACCTGCTCCTGTTACTTTTCGTATTTTTTTTTAATTTCAGGAAGCATTGGTTGCTCAAGCATCGTATGTTCGGGAAATTGAAGAAACTGTACCAGTACCACCAAAAGAAGATAGACCAACCGCGGTGAAAAGACACCCACCATCACTTCCAGTAAATGTAATTATTTCTGTAAAACCACAAGCTAAAAAGGCAAAGACCTCTACTGATGATACTGAAAAATATTCATCCGGGAATCCACCGGTCAAGTATGATACTAGCAATGAGAAAGATAATAGTCCTAAGAATACAAATGGTGCGCTTGGAGCTTTGGTCTCTTACAGTGATGAAAGTGACGAAGATAGCTGACATTCTTTTCTTTTTCATTTTTGGTTTTTTTTTTTTAATCATAAAACTGCTTGTACTGGGAAACCTTTTGGGCTCTGATGCAAATATTTTCATTTCTCCCCCTATATTTAGTCTTTATTTTTTGTACCTTTTGTATTCCTTTTGGGCTCGTTTGGCAACATGTGGAATAGGGAAAGAATAGAGGAAGAGTGGAATTTGGAATGAGCTTCTATTTCGTACTATTAGGATTGTGTTTGTTAATGGTGGAAGAGTGAAAGTATTGATAAATGAGTTAATTTCATCTCTTGAAAAAGATTAATTCATCTATTCCACCGTGGAATAGAGAATTGACTTGTAGAGAAATAGAGGGAGTAGAGTATAAAAAAAACAAGAGTTTGATTACAAAAGTTCAAACACTTTCATTTTTCTCATTTCTATAATTCACTCAATTCTATTTTTGTTTGTAGTTAAAGTAGCTATGTGCTGCCAAATATTTTCTGTGGCAACTACTTCAATCGTTTCTTTTGCTGTCTCCTGGTTTTTGTTTAATTCAGAAATGCAAATGCAGTAATTCAATTATTAGGGTAAATTTCACGGGAGGCCACTAAACTTGCTCTTTGTCACGAATTGGTTGATCAACTTTGATTTGTTCCCTGATAGCCACTAAACTTTGTATTTTTCTGATTTAGTCACTCCGTCACTTTTTCCATCCAAAAAATTAGCAGAATTCAATGTGGCTCTCAAATAACACACAATTTTTCACTTTTTTTAACTTGTGTGGCTTTTTTGGATACTTAAAGTTAATTTCACTCCACTATTCTAATTTCTCTGCCATTTATATACTATTTTTCTATTTGTTTGCAAATGAATCTAAAATCTGATGATATATTATAATCTCATTTTTTTTTTTGGCACATATTTTGTTTCCCTCCAGGTATTTACTGACCCTTGTGGTAGTTTTTTAAATTCTGTTGCTGTAATGCTTAGAAGCAATATTTGTTATAAATTTTTTTCACTTGAATAAATTGAAGAAAGCAAGCTGAACTGCTGCATTTATTTTATTTATTTCTTTATTTATTTCAGCATTTACACGACTATTTACCAGCAGTTACAGTGTTCTTCAGAAAACTGAGAAATGTAAAAGTACAACTGCCTAAACTACCCCTTCAATTTCTAAATATTGGAAATGTACATTTCCAAGTTCCAACCCTCGTCTCCCCTTCTTCGCGAGGCAATCAGACAGAACATTTTGGCTTCTAAATATACATTTCTTTTGTTGTTTGTCATTTATGTATATGTCTTCATTGATTTGACTGTAATTTCAACTTTCAATCTTCTAAGCACGAAACTGAGATGGAGCTAGCTGGAGCAAAATTGAGAAGGTAGGCGAGCTGGAGCCGCCATGATAAAAAAATGAGTTGGAAAGAATAGGAAAAAGAAGAAAAGGTTGAAAGAAATGAAGTTGCTGGATAAAGAAAAAAAAAAGAGAGAGATCAAGGGAGGGGCTGATGGATGAGAAATGTTGTCTTAAAAAATTTAAACAAGTTATCACACATGATGAGCCGGATGCCACGTTAGATTTTGTTAACTTTTTGAATGGAAAAAATAATAGAGTGACTAAATCAGAACAAATACAAAATTTAGTGGCTAGTAGGAAACAAATCAAAATTGAGTAACCAATTCGTAACAAAGAGCAAAATTTAGTGACCTCTTATAAAATTTACTCCAAATATTAAGTCAACTCACAAACAACCAAAAGAGAAGAGACAAGTACTGTTTGTTGGTACATTACATTGCAGATGAAAAGATGCATGCTCTACGCCTAACATTTGCTCAAATGCGAACTTATAAACCAATACGATGTAAACCCCGCTGCAAAATTTCCAAACTAATTGCAATACCCGTGATATCGCCATCTTTTGTTTAATGGGATAGAAGGTGGCTTTGAATTGTCTGCTTAATTGAATAAAAAGTGGCTTTATATCTCTCTGCCTTGCCATTGCCATGACAAAATAATTTTCCAGTGGGTCCAAGAATTAACACTTCACTTGTTATGTTACACGTACGTAAAGACAAGTTCGTTTTATATGCCTTTTTAATCGCTTCCGCTTCCATGTTATGATATGATGAATATGTAACAACATACTTGTGGAGAGGTATCACATCAGCGCTTGACACAATACTGAGATATCTCAATACTAAATTTAAATTTAAAATGTGTCGTAATAAAGAGATAGACATCTCACTATAAATTTAATTAAAACTGTGTCACAATGTACAGTACTGAGACAGACATTTCAATATAAATTTTACTAAAAAAATGTGCCGTGTCACAATAGTACCTAGCCCGATAGTGCGAATACCTTCAAGTCTTGTTTGGGCCTTTACATGACATGTGTTATTGTTATTGAGCTGTGTTTAGTTTTGGGCTTTATACTCAAAACATTTAGCTGTTTGACTTTGAGCCCCTGTAAACAAGGGTTAACTAAGTTCGGTTTCATATGGGCCCATATAAAGAGAGGTCGTTTAAAATGACTGAGCACTAGGTGCGTCGTTGCGGCTACCGTTTTTTTGCGTATGTTGGCTAACATCGGTGAAATTAAATGGCAATTGAAAATACTTGCTTGTTGTTTGTTGAAACAACAATTGAAAATAATGTTAACGACAAAGGATACAATCTTATTGTAATAAATGTTAGTTGAATTCCAAACTAAATTATACATAGTACTGTACCAGCACAGACAGAGGTCAATTTGGGTCCGATGCCCATCGAACTCAAAGTGAGTTCGATGGGTTTGATAACCGTCCAACCTGCTTCAAGATTTGCGCCCGCAACTTTCGCATCTGCTTTAAAAATTCGTGTGCACAAATCTTAAAGCAGATCGGACAGTCCCGAAACCCATCGGACCCAAGCTGCTCTCGCACAAACAAACAAGCCTAAAAATAAATGCTAGAGCCAGAAAATACTTATTAAGGCCAATAAATACAAATTGAGAAAAAAAGTTAAACGACTAGTATCGCCACTGGACCTAACTAGCTGGGTACCAAAAAACTGAACTATAGACCTTACATGTCTTACTGCAAACCTAAACTCAGTAAATTGCCTTGCTCTGAAGCTCTTTGGAGATGACCTACCACTTTAATTATAATCATAATATTTTTACCACCAGAAGAAGATGACAATTAAGTGAGAAAAATTCTCAATTTAAGGTGAAATAGAACCAGTAGTACATGAAAGACAACCAGTAGAGTATGAAAGAAAATTAGAAAAAGATGAAAATAAACTAGTACAAGATTAAAGACAACCAGTAGAGTATGAAAGAAAATTAGAAGAAGATGAAAATCAACTAGTACAAGATTAAAGACAACCAATACAAGATGAAATACAACTAGTACAAGATGAAACACAACCAGTAGAACTTGAAAGACAACCAGTACAAGATTAAAGACAACTAGAAAAAGATTAAATACAATTAGAAGAAGATTAAATACAATTAGTAGATAAAAAACAACAAGTAGAACATGAAAGACAACTAGTGCAACATGAAAGACAACCAGTACAAAATAAAAGACAATCAGAAAAATATGAAAGACAAATACAAGAACATGAAAGACAACCAGTATAAGATTAAATACAACCAGAATAAGATAAAAGACAATTAGTAGAAGATGAAAAACAATTAGAAGAAGATGAAATACAAATAGAAAAATATGAAAGATAACTAGTACAAGATTAAAGACAACTAGAAGAAAATGAAATACAACAAGTAGTAGATAAAAGACAACAAGTAGAACATGAAATAACACTAGAAAAACTAAAAGAAACATTACAACATGAAAGAAAACCAGTACAACATGAAAAATAAGAAGAAGAAGATCATAAACAACTAGTAGAAGATGAAATATAACTACTCGACAAGAAGAAAAACAACCAATACAAGATGAAAATAACTAGAAAAGATGAAAAACAATAGAAGAAATTAAAAATAACTAGTAGAAGATGACAGATAACTAGAAGAACATGAAAGACAACAAGTACAAGATGAAAAACAACTAGAAAAAATGAAATACAACTAAAAGAAGATGAAAGACAACCAGAAAAGATATAATAGAACAAGAAGGAAAAATGAAAGACAACTAGAAGAAGATAAAAAATAACTTGTAGAAGATGAAAGAAAACTAGTAAAACCTGAAAGGCAACCAGTACAAGATGAAAAACAACTAGTAGAAGATGAAAGACAATTTGAAGAAGATGAAAGTCAAATAGTAGAACATAAAAGACAACCAGTAAAAGATGAAAGAGAATTAGAAGAAGACGAAAGACAACCAATAAAAGATGAAAGATAACCAGTGGAAGATTAAAGACAATTAAAATAACATGAAACACAATTAGAAGGACATGTAACACAACAAATATATGATGAAAGACAACAACCACTACAGCAGATCAGGCTTTCTGCGACTGGAAAACTGGCCGTAGAAAGTCAAGGCACCGGTCGCAGATATATATCCCGGTCGCAAAAAAGCTGGGTTCTAACCGTAGTCTTTGAACCGCTGCCAAGCCTCGTTAGCCGAAGTGTTTGAAGTACTTACATGCATTATCATTATCATTCTCATACAAGGATACAACGACTTTACACCTATTGGTATGTGGAGAGTCATTGGCATATAATAGACAGAACTATGTATGCAAGGACTTAATAAAAAGAAATTCAAATAATAAAGAAAACTCAAATCAGCATAAACAAAACATAAACATATACTAAAACATAATTAAGAATTCAAGTACAACCCTCACACTAGAGATGAGAAGTTTAGCTTCTCATGGCCATGACAAAATAAAAAGAATAAAATAAAGAGAACATAAATTACAACCCTAACGGATTAAACTAGATCATCGAAATCAGGTGAAGGGAGAGTAAATCACAAAAGTATTTCAATCAACAACAAGAAATCGTAATCAACAGAAAAAAATATATATCAAAGCATCATAGGTAACAAGGTTTACTGCTTAGCCCCTAAGAAAAGAACTTAGCCGCGGAAAGGCATGGTAACAACACTCCTCTCTTTCTCACTTAATCAAATTTAACCAAAATTACAAAGATGTCTTCTTCTTCTTCTGTCCAGAGTGCTTATATAGGAGTGAGTGGACGTTTAGAGATGAGTGGAAGCCAAGAAATCTGATCTGGATACAGCTGGAGCAGTTATTCTCCAAAGAGCGCCTTAGTTACAGACCGTACCGGCTGGTACGGTCCGTATCCAGACCATGTCGCTGAGGGTTTAATGTGTATCGCGCTATCTCCTGGTCCGTATCCGGTTAGGTCCGTATCAGTCAGTGCGGGCCGTAACAGAGACTTAGTTGATGAGCGTTGCTTATCCGATTGACCTGATTCTTACTCCATTTGATATGAAATAGTTCCAAAACATGTTTCATGCGATAAAACATAAAGAAGGGTGACAGCAGTCTTTTTCTCTAATTAATTAAACATAAGTGTGAGATAATATGCAAAACCTAAGTCAAAATCCTACGTAATTCATCATCATTTTGACTCTGACCAGACGACCAATATAAGATGAAAGATAATTAGAAAAAAAAAATACAAACAGAAGAAGATGAAATACAAATATTTGTAGATGAAAAACAACCAGTATAATATGAAAGACAACTTGTAGAACATAAAAGACAACCTGTAAAAGATTAAAGACAATCAATAGAAAATCGATGAAAGACAACTAGTAGAACATCAAAGACAATAGTACAAGATGAAAAAAAATCAAAGAATATGAAATAAACCAGTAGAAGATGAAAGACAACAAGTAAAATATGAAAGACGACCAGTAAAACATGAAAGACAACTAGTACAAGATGAAAAAAACTTGAAGAAGATGAAAAACTAGTAGATGTTGAAAAACAACTAGTACAAGATAAAAGAAAACTTGAAGAAGATAAAAAACAACTTGTAGATGATGAAAGACAACTAGAAGAAGATTAATAAAAATCAGTAGAAGATAAAAAACAACTATGAAAAAAAATTGAAACAGAAACATAAGAAAATGAAACATAAGAAAATGAAAGACAACTAGTAGAAATGAAAAACAACAAGTACAAGATGAAAGACAACTAGAAAAAAAAAATTAAATAGAATCAAAAGAAGATGGAAGACAACTAGATAAAGATGAAAATAAACTAGTATAAGATAAAAGACAACTACAAAGAAGATGATATACAATTATAAGAAGATGTAATACAATTAGAAGATAATGAAAAACAACTAGTAGACGTAATTGTAAGAGTATTCTATTGATTGGATTGTGGGGAAAATGGAGCTAAGTTTCTTTAACAATAGAAAATTTACACTTTTAATCTTTAAAATTTTAATTTTTACAAAAAAAATATCATTATTATCTTCCTTCATAAAATGAAATTACATGCATCCAACTTCTCTATTTCAATTTCATGTTTTCGCTCCTGATAATAATATTTTTTTTATTAAAGGACCCCTGTACATTCCAACATTTTTTCGACGTTATTCTCGAAAATTGAATATGCGCCATCTTGAAAGAAAGACGAGGGCCCGTACCACTGCACTAATCTTGTGGTTCTACTTCTGATAACAATTTAGTGTGTATTTTAAAAAGGTTTAAAATTGAGTTTGTAAGATTAAAACAACTTTCAAAACTTATTTTAAGATAATTTGACTTGATCACAATTGTACGAAATTTGTTACAATTATGTCTTAAATAAGTAAAAGTACAATCCGAAATGTAAAGTGTGTTGTGTAATTAAATATAACCAAAAGATAAAATATAGCTGGGAGATAATGAAAAATAGTAGACGTAATTGTGTATTAAATAATAGTCAGGGACTGACGTGCATCGACGGATTTTTTTTTAAAATAGTAATTAAAATAATAAAAGTTAAAGAACCAACATGATTATCTGGTTTTCTACAAAAACAGTAAAAACCGAATAGGCTATTCGGTTAAGGGTTTTTTTTTGCTTCACCGAAATAGCCTATTCGGTTTACAGGGCAATTTCTTCAGTTTGCAGGGCAATTCACCATAGAAAATCCATGAAATGGCTTAACCGAATAGCCTATTCGGTTTGGTATTTTTTTGGGCTTAACCGAATAGCCTATTTGGTTTAGGTATTTTTTTTTAAGACTAAGAAGAGCAAAATAAGAAATTTAATACTGAAAATTTAATTTTTTTTATTTAAATTATTTGACTTCTTTTGATATATAATTAGCATATTTATACTAAAATACGCTAAATTACTTGAAATTATGTTGAATTACACTATATTAAGTTTAATTACACTAAATTACATTACATTACGCTAAAATACGGTAAATTACGCTAAATTACATATGAATAGGAACGATATCTTCACTGAAAAGGCGAAAAACGACGGCGAAACTTCAAACGGTCATAAAACGGCGTTTGAGTGTCCGATTTCAGCAAATGATCACTTTTTGGAAAACTTGCAAAAATACGCATGCGTACTATGCCCGCGATACGAGATTCCAAAATTCAGAATCACTAAAAAACTAAGGGAAGAGCCTCAAACTTGAGGTTGAAGTTTCCGATTAAGATTTTCATTTCTATTATTCAATCCAAGTAGCTCAGTAAATTAGTTACATAATGAAATTGTAGAATACCAATTTTTACTATTTTTGAAATTTTTTTACTATTTTTTAGATTCATGAAAGATGGCACATAATCGGTCTATTTAGCGTGATTTTGTGTAGTTTAGCGTAATTAGCGGAGTTATTGTAATTTAGCGTAATTTAGTGTAATTCAACTAATTTATTATAATACAGTGTAATTCAACATAATTTCAAGTAATTTAGTGTATTTTTTGTTGTTGCTAATTATAAATCAAAAGAAGTAATCTAACAAATAATTTAAACAAAAAATTCAAATTTTAGTGTTAGATTCTTTATTTTTGATATTCTTAGTCTCTAAAAAAAAAAAAAAAAACTAAACTGAAATGGCTATTCGGTTTAGGCAAAAAAATCCCTAAACCGATAGCTATTCGGTTTAGGGGGTGTTACACGAAAAGTTACCAGTGCGGGGATTGTTTTTGTGAAAATAGGGTAATCCGAATAGCCTATTCGGTGAAGCAAAAAAAAAACCCCCTTAACCGAATAGGCTATTCGGTTTTTACTGTTTTTGTAGAAACCCGATAATCATGTTGGTTCTTTAACTTTATTATTTTAATTACTGTTTTAAAAAAAAATTCTGCATCGACACAATAAGTAACGTACAATCCAAAATGCATAAAGTTTATAGAGTAGAACTAGGGTGCTCTCGAGTTCACCAAGCCCTGGTGAACTCAAGTTCAAAACTCATCGGATCGGCTTCAAACGACGAATCCGACCGTTGAAACCCGTCTACCTTACGAGTGATGCGTCTACATGCAAAAATTTAAATTTGAAATTAATTTTGCATAGAGTCAAGTGGTCAAAATTAGAAGGTTAATAAATTAATTTTAATGCATTCATTTTTTGACGTTTTTTGACTATTGATTCTATGCAAAATTAATTTTAAAATTTAAAATTTTTGCATGTAGACGCATCACTCGTAAGGTAAACGGGTTTCAACGGTCGGATTCGTCGTTTGAAGCCGATCCGATGAGTTTTGGACTTGAGTTCACCAAGGGCTTGGTGAACTCGAGAGCACCCTAGTTCTACTCAAGTTTATAAAAGATATGTGATTATCTGGAAATTCTTATTAAGAATTATTGCGAGTGTATAGATAAAAGGGTAAATTTCACTTGAGGTCACTAAAACTTTGTCCTTTGTCACGAATTGGTCACTCAACTTTGATTTGTCCCTCCATAGCCACTGAAGTTTTAATTTGTCCCAATCAAGTCACCCTGTAACTTTTCCATTCAAAATATTAACGGAATATTCTCCATTCCGTCCAAAATATAACGGAATATGCTCATTCCATCCAAATTTTAACGGAATTGCTCATTCCGTCCAAAATACTACGGAAAGTTATATTCCGT